>BLSH010153530.1:28070-39111 GCA_018402905.1 Glandirana rugosa
TACCAACGTAATGTCACAGGCTACCCGTGAAGGACCTCACGGACGTAATGTCATCATACCGTCACAAGCTACCCATGAAGGACCTCACGGACGTAATGTTGTCATACCGTCGCAATGTCGCAGGCTACCCGTGAAGGACCTCACGGATGCAATGTCGTCATACCGTTGCAATGTCGCAGGCTACCCGTGAAGGACCTCACGGACGTAATGTCGTCATACTATCGCAATGTCGCAGGCTACCCGTGAAGGACCCCACGGACGTAATGTCATCATACCGACATAATGTCACAGGCTACCCGTGAAGGACCTCACGGACGTAATGTCATCATACAGACATAATGTCACAGGCTACCCGTGAAGGACCCCACGGACGTAATGTCATCATACCGACATAATGTCACAGGCTACCCGTGAAGGACCTAACGGACGTAATATCATCATACCGACATAATGTCACAGGCTACCCGTGAAGGACCTCACGGACGTAATGTCGTCATACCGACTTAATGTCACAGGCTACCCGTGAAGGACCTCACGGACGTAATGTCGTCATACCGTCGCAATGTCGCAGGCTACCCGTGAAGGACCTCACAGACGTAATGTCATCATACCGACATAATGTCACAGGCTACCCGTGAAGGACCTCACGGACGTAATATCATCATACCGACACAATGTCACAGGCTACCCGTGAAGGACCTCACAGACGTAATGTCGTCATACCGACGTAATGTCACAGGCTACCCGTGAAGGACCTCACGGACGTAATGTCATCATACTGACGTAATGTCACAGGCTACCCGTGAAGGACCTCACGGACGTAATGTCGTCATACCGACGCAATGTCGCAGGCTACCCGTGAAGGACCTCACAGACGTAATGTCATCATACCGATGTAATCTCACAGGCTACCCATGAAGGACCTCACGGACGTAATGTCGTCATACTGGCGGGTTTCGTTCATAAGTACAAACTTCCTCTGAGCTGGGGTGATTGTTTCCCGTAACACTATACGGTGTATACCACAGAGGAATGGCCTGCATGGGTGTCATCCACGATGGAAGCCTCTCCTAAAGCCCATGCACGAAAAAAGCCCTCCTAGAATTTTCCAGGGCCCATGCTGGAAAAGAAGAAGAGGAAGGAGGACAGAGTGGTGCCAGATGGGCATGGTGTAGCATAATTTATTAAGAAATAAAATTATATGAAGAAGAGGTGCACTCACATAACAAGGGGGAGACAGACACGGGTCTAGGATGTATGCTCCAGGACAATCTCAAAATGTCCATCGGTCCAGGATCCAGGGAGGATATGTTGTCCAGCAATCCAAATCAAGCTGCAGCTTGTTGGATTCCTGTGTGGAGAGCGAATGCCGGAGTGAATGGAGACTGCCGTGGTGGTGTGAACAGAGCCGGGATGACCCCAATCGGGGAACACCTATGGGGAATTCTGAAGAAAAACCGGGTGAAAGTGATTCAGAGGCCGTCTCCTGATCTGACCCCAATCAGGGGAACACCTATGGAGGATTCTGAAGAGACAAGCATCACTCTCCACCCAGGCTTTGTTCATTTTTGCATTAACCAATTTGAGTAAAACTGAATAATTTGTAATCCAGGTTATATTATTAACCCCCTCCTTCCATGTAATGAGCCAAACAAATGTTCTTTAACACTCAGTTTTGTCACAATATTGGAAATCGTTCTTGTGCTCATTGAGAGATCGATTAAATATTTCTTTTCAAATGGGGTGTACACATTTATACTGACCGCTGTATATTGGGGTGTACTCATTTATACTGAGCGCTGTATATTGGGGTGTACACATTTATACTGAGCGCTGTATATTGGGGTGTACTCATTTATACTGAGCGCTGTATATTGGGGTGTACAGATTTATACTGAGCGCTGTATATTGGGGTGTACCCATTTATACTGAGCGCTGTATATTGGGGTGTACTCATTTATACTGAGCGCTGTATATTGGGGTGTACTCATTTATACTGAGCACTGTATATTGGGGTGTACTCATTTATACTGAGCGCTGTATATTGAGGTGTACTCATTTATACTGAGAGATGTATATTGGGGTGTACTCATTTATACTGAGCGCTGTATATTGGGGTGTACAGATTTATACTGAGCGCTGTATATTGGGGTGTACCCATTTATACTGAGCGCTGTATATTGGGGTGTACTCATTTATACTGAGCGCTGTATATTGGGGTGTACTCATTTATACTGAGCACTGTATATTGGGGTGTACTCATTTATACTGAGCGCTGTATATTGAGGTGTACTCATTTATACTGAGAGATGTATATTGGGGTGTACACATTTATACTGAGCGCTGTATATTGGGGTGTACTCATTTATACTGAGCGCTGTATATTGGGGTGTACTCATTTATACTGGGCACTGTATATTGGGGTGTACTCATTTCTACTGAGCACTGTATATTGAGGTGTACTCATTTCTACTGAGCGCTGTATATTGGGCTGTACTCATTTATACTGAGCGCTGTATATTGGGGTGTACTCATTTCTACTGAGTGCTGTATATTGGGGTGTACTCATTTCTACTGAGCGCTGTATATTGGGGTGTACTCATTTCTACTGAGCGCTGTATATTGGGGTGTACTCATTTATACTGAGCGCTGTATATTGGGGTGTACTCATTTATACTGAGCGCTGTATATTGGGGGTGTACTCATTAATACTGAGCACTGTATATTGGGGTGTACTCATTTCTACTGAGCGCTGTATATTGGGGTGTACTCATTTCTACTAGGCACTGTATATTGGGGTGTACTCATTTATACTGAGCGCTGTATATTGGGGTGTACTCATTTATACTGAGCGCTGTATATTGGGCTGTACTCATTTATACTGAGCGCTGTATATTGGGGTGTACACATTTATACTGAGCGCTGTATATTGGGGTGTACTCATTTATACTGAGCGCTGTATATTGGGGTGTACACATTTATACTGAGCGCTGTATATTGGGCTGTACTCATTTATACTGAGCGCTGTATATTGGGGTGTACACATTTATACTGAGCGCTGTATATTGGGGTGTACACATTTATACTGAGCGCTGTATATTGGGGTGTACACATTTATACTGAGCGCTATATATTGGGCTGTACTCATTTATACTGAGCACTGTATATTGGGGTGTACTCATTTATACTGAGCGCTGTATATTGGGGTGTACTCATTTATACTGAGCGCTGTATATTGGGGTGTACTCATTTATACTGAGCGCTGTATATTGGGGTGTACACATTTATACTGAGCGCTGTATATTGGGCTGTACTCATTTATACTGAGCGCTGTATATTGAGGTGTAAATACTGTATCTATGTATGTATTTATTAAGATTGTAGTTGCACAGGGAGCTTTTATTTAGTTTTCTACCCTGAGGGAGGGCGGCGTGTTCACAGCTATTTGTAGACCATACACCCACCCAGCAGGTTCCCCTGTACAGGAGCTCTCAGCAGGGACAGTAGGTGGGCTCCTTGGATCTCCCACGTTGATTCTTCTTTATAGAGCTGGCAGTGATCTGGGAGTATTGTTCTATTCTCAGGGAGGAGATCGCCTCCAGCATTTCCCTTCCCTGGCAGATGTGCCTGTTGTTTGCTGCAATTAATGACTCCCCCGGGGGGTAAATGAAACCCCCGCCCTCATCACAATGTATGTTCACCTGTCAGATGCCATCCAGGATATCAGACTGTGATGTACATATAAGAGATTACAGGTCTGTATATCAGCTTAGCCCACACACATCCCCTCCCATTCATCTTCCCCATCCACACCAGTGCAAGCAGGCCACAGCCTGGAGGACTGGCATACAATCTCCAGGATTCAGAGAAACAACTCAAATTCAGTGTGTGGAGCACAGACACCGACCACCAGCCAAGACCCTGGAATGTTCACAGGGACAAGGTGTCATCTATAGAGGAACCACTGGCCAAGACCCTGGAATGTTCACAGGGACAAGGTGTCATCTATAGAGGAACCACCGGCCAAGACCCTGGAATGTTCACAGGGACAAGGTGTCATCTATAGAGGAACCACTAGCCAAGACCCTGGAATATTCACAGGGACAAGGTGTCATCTATAGAGGAACCACCGGCCAAGACCCTGAAATATTCACAGGGACAAGGTGTCATCTATAGAGGAACCACCGGCCAAGACCCTGGAATATTCACAGGGACAAGGTGTCATCTATAGAGGAACCACCGGCCAAGACCCTGGAATATTCACAGGGACAAGGTGTCATCTATAGAGGAACCACTGGCCAAGACCCTGGAATATTCACAGGGACAAGGTGTGATCTATAGAGGAACCACTGTAGAACATATCTGGTCTGGTCAGTCTCTGCCTTACTTAAAGTGTTACTAAACCCACAACAGTAAAATCAGTCTGTATATGCAGCATAGCATGGTTGGTATACTCACTGTGGAACTTAAGGGGTTAATCCTCAGCATTGGGTAAAAAAGGCTGTTTTGTCCTGTATGGATAGATTCTTCCCTCCTGCACTGTCAATCTGGGCAAGTCCATATAATACACAACAGGGTGGTAAAGCTGCACATGCTCAGTTTGGTCTCTTATGCTGGATAGAACATTGCCTGTTTCAGTTGAACTGTTCAGGTCACATGATATTGACATCACACATGTGGGCGTGTATACAAAGTGTAGTGAAAATCTCCTACTTGAACACACAGCTATGGACAAACTGTGCAGGTTATCAAGAAACCATGGTATACAGATCATCCCAAAAAGGTATATAGTGGCAATATTGTAATGTAAAAAGACGATTTATAAGCTGTGGACACCATGGGGGAGGGGGGGGTTAACTATTTTCATATTACTGGGTTTAGTAACATTTTAACAAGTTCCTCTTCGTAATGCTTAATTAGATAAACATTCTGTTCCCGAAATACCAATGTGGCCTTGCATAACATTAACATCCTTTTGATATATCAACCATCGGCCAAGACCCCGGAATGTTTACAAGGACAAGGTGTCTTCTATAGAGTAACAACCAACCAGGTCCCTGGAATGTTCAAAAGGACAAGGTGTAATCTATAGGAGGAACCACCGGCCAAGACCATGAAATGATCCCAAGGACAAGGTGTAATCTACAGAGGAGCCATTGACCAAGACCCTGGAATATTCATATACAAGGTGTAATCTATACAGGAACCAACAGCCAAGACCCTGGAATGATCACAAGGACAAGGTGTAATATATAGAGGAACATCAGACCAAGACCATGAAATGTTCACAAGAACAAGGTGTAATCTATAGAGGAACCTCAGACCAAGACCATGAAATGTTCACAAGAACAAGGTGTAATCTATAGAGGAACCACCGGCCAAGATCATGGAATGTTCACAAGGTGTCTATAGAGGAACCACCGGCCAAAACCCTAGAATGTTCACAAGGACAAAAAGGTGTAATCTATAGAGGAACCAGCAGCCAAGACCCTGGAATGTTCACAAGGACAAGGTGTAATCTATAGAGTAACAACCAACCAGGTCCCTGGAATGTTCAAAAGGACAAGGTGTAATCTATAGCAGGAACCACCGGCCAAGACCATGAAATGTTCACAAGGACAAGTTGTAATCTACAGAGGAACCACCGACCAGGACCCTGCAACATTCACATGGACAACGTGTAATCTATACAGGAACCAATGGCCAAGACCCTGGAATGTTCACAAGGACAAGGTGTAATCTATAGAGGAACCACCTGCCAAAACCCTGGAATGTTCACAAGGTGTAATCTATAGAAAAACCACCAATCAGGACTATGGAATGTTCAAGGTGTAATCTATAGAGGAGCCACTGGCCAAAACCCTGGAATGTTCACAAGGACAAAGGTGTAATCTATAGAGGAACCACCGGCCAAGACCCTGGAATGTTCACAGGGACAAGGTGTCATCTATAGAGGAACCACCGGCCAAGACCCTGGAATGATCCCAAGGACAAGGTGTAATCTACAGAGGAGCCACTGACCAAGACCCTGGAATATTCATATACAAGGTGTAATCTATACAGGAACCAACAGCCAAGACCCTGGAATGTTCACAAGGACAAGGTGTAATATATAGAGGAACCTCAGACCAAGACCATGAAATGTTCACATGGAAAAGGTATAATCTATACAGCAACCAATGGCCAAGACCCTGGAATGTTCACAAGGACAAGGTGTAATCTATAGAGGAACCACCGACCAAGACCCTGGAATGTTCACAAGGACAAGGTGCAATCTATGGAGGAACCACCGACCAAGACCCTGGAATGTTCGCAAGAACAAGGTGTAATCTATAGAAAAGCCACCGGCCAAGACCCTGGAATGTTCACAAGGCCAAGGTGTAATCTATGGAGGAACCACCGGCCAAGACCCTGGAATGTTCACAAGGACAATTTCACGTACCTGGTGATGGAGTCTGACTATGAAGTGGGCAACCTCTCTTACGGCCCTGGTTCGGGAAACCCTGGTAGAGTAGAGTAGACAGGAAGTTCCAGAGCACAGGGGGCCACGAGGGCTGGAAGGAATGTAGATGATGTTGTGAGGATCCTCCAGGAGCTTGTGCAAGGCAGAAGATTGGTGATGCAGGCTGGGTCGGTAGCAGGCGGACAAGTGCAGTACAGAAGGAGCAGGCAAGCGGGTAGTCGGGTACAGGCAGGGTCGTTAACAGGCAGGCAGATGTACAAAAGCATCAGGCAGAAGAGTCGTTGTAGGCAAGCTGAGGGTCGGTGCAGGCAGAGTTCAAACAAGGTTAGGCAAGCCGGGTCACAGGTACAGGAAGTCTTGGAAGCAAAGTCACAGAACACACTGGGAACGCTGTAGAATGGACAGCACTGGTTGCAGGGTGCTGTCCGCTTAAATGGGCCATTTGGCGCCAATGACAGCGCATACGCGTGCGTACACGCTATGTGCGCCCACGCACAGGCCTCCAGAATCATGTTCCAGAGACAACAGTCGTTTCCTGACATTGCCCCCCCAAGGGGCAACCTCTGGATGCCCAGACAGGACAACTTTTCTGGATGGTCTCTCTTGAAAGCCTTAATTAGTTCCTCCGCATGGAAGTTAGTTTCTGGTTCCCAAGAGCTTTCCTCGGGGCCTTAGCCCTTCCATTTGACTAGATACTGGATGCCGCCACCTCTCCTCCTGCAATCCAGGATGGATTCTACCTCAAATTCCTCCATCCCATCAACCAGTACTGGTGCAGGTGGACCAGTTTTCCGGTCCGGAAAGGACAAAAAGGTGTAATCTATAGAGGAACCAGCAGCCAAGACCCTGGAATGTTCACAAGGACAAGGTGTAATCTATAGAGTAACAACCAACCAGGTCCCTGGAATGTTCAAAAGGACAAGGTGTAATCTATAGCAGGAACCACCGGCCAAGACCATGAAATGTTCACAAGGACAAGTTGTAATCTACAGAGGAACCACCGACCAGGACCCTGCAACATTCACATGGACAACGTGTAATCTATACAGGAACCAATGGCCAAGACCCTGGAATGTTCACAAGGACAAGGTGTAATCTATAGAGGAACCACCTGCCAAAACCCTGGAATGTTCACAAGGTGTAATCTATAGAAAAACCACCAACCAGGACTATGGAATGTTCAAGGTGTAATCTATAGAGGAGCCACTGGCCAAAACCCTGGAATGTTCACAAGGACAAAGGTGTAATCTATAGAGGAACCACCGGCCAAGACCCTGGAATGATCCCAAGGACAAGGTGTAATCTACAGAGGAGCCACTGACCAAGACCCTGGAATATTCATATACAAGGTGTAATCTATACAGGAACCAACAGCCAAGACCCTGGAATGTTCACAAGGACAAGGTGTAATATATAGAGGAACCTCAGACCAAGACCATGAAATGTTCACATGGAAAAGGTATAATCTATACAGGAACCAATGGCCAAGACCCTGGAATGTTCACAAGGACAAGGTGTAATCTATAGAGGAACCACCGACCAAGACCCTGGAATGTTCACAAGGACAGGGTGCAATCTATGGAGGAACCACCGACCAAGACCCTGGAATGTTCGCAAGAACAAGGTGTAATCTATAGAAAAGCCACCGGCCAAGACCCTGGAATGTTCACAAGGCCAAGGTGTAATCTATGGAGGAACCACCGGCCAAGACCCTGGAATGTTCACAAGGACAATGTCACGTACCTGGTGATGGAGTCTGACTATGAAGTGGGCAACCTCTCTTACGGCCCTGGTTCGGGAAACCCTGGTAGAGTAGAGTAGACAGGAAGTCCCAGAGCACAGGGGGCCACGAGGGCTGGAAGGAATGTAGATGATGTTGTGAGGATCCTCCAGGAGCTTGTGCAAGGCAGAAGATTGGTGATGCAGGCCGGGTCGGTAGCAGGCGGACAAGTGCAGTACAGAAGGAGCAGGCAAGCGGGTAGTCGGGTACAGGCAGGGTCGTTAACAGGCAGGCAGATGTACAAAAGCATCAGGCAGAAGAGTCGTTGTAGGCAAGCTGAGGGTCGGTGCAGGCAGAGTTCAAACAAGGTTAGGCAAGCCGGGTCACAGGTACAGGAAGTCTTGGAAGCAAAGTCACAGAACACACTGGGAACGCTGTAGAATGGACAGCACTGGTTGCAGGGTGCTGTCCGCTTAAATGGGCCATTTGGCGCCAATGACAGCGCATACGCGTGCGTACACGCTATGTGCGCCCACGCACAGGCCTCCAGAATCATGTTCCAGAGACAACAGTCGTTTCCTAACATTGCCCCCCCAAGGGGCAACCTCTGGATGCCCAGACAGGACAACTTTTCTGGATGGTCTCTCTTGAAAGCCTTAATTAGTTCCTCCGCATGGAAGTTAGTTTCTGGTTCCCAAGAGCTTTCCTCGGGGCCTTAGCCCTTCCATTTGACTAGATACTGGATGCCACCACCTCTCCTCCTGCAATCCAGGATGGATTCTACCTCAAATTCCTCCATCCCATCAACCAGTACTGGTGCAGGTGGACCTGTTTTCCGGTCCGGAAAGGGATCAGCGGTCTTAGGCTTAACAGGGACAAATGAAAGACAGGATTGATGCGAAATGAATCAGGCAACTCCAGTTTATATGCCACCTTGTTAATTTTCCTCTTGATAGGGAAAGGCCCCAAGAATCTTGGACGGGCATGCCAGTCTCAGATTGACGGTGGATAGCCATACTTGACTGCCCGGTTCCACGTTTAACTCGCCACGTCTCTTCTTGTCATAAGCCTGTGTTCGTGCCATGGTTTCCTGTAAACGTTTATTATTGGAGGTGAAGAAATCCAATAAGTCAGCCACAGCTGGCACCGAACTGTCAGGTCAGGCGTTGGACAAGAAGGCAGGGTGGAATCCATAACTGGCAAAGAATGGTGACTGGTGAGTGGCAGAGTGGACAGAGTTATTATATGCGAACTCAGCCAGCAGTAGGAGCGTAATCCATTCATCCTGGGTGAAAGAAGAAAAACAACGCAGGTACTGCTCCAGCCTTCGGTTTGTATGTTCCGTCTGGTCGTTCGTCAGGGGGTGATAGGCAGAGGACAAGGACAGCCCAATCCTCAGGGACCTGCACAGGGATCTCCGGAATTTGGAAGTAAATTGTACTCCACGGCCGGACACCACATCTGCCGGTATCCCGTGCAGCCTAACGATCTCCTTAATGAACATCTTGGCAGTCTCTGTGGCAGAAGGTGTGCCCTTCATGGGCAGGAAGTGGGCCATCTTGGTGAACCTGTCCACCACCACGAAGATGCCTTCAGAAGGGGGTAACTCCACAATGAAGTCCATGGATATGCGACTCCAAGGCCTCTCCGGGATGGGCAGTGCTTTAAGGAGGCCCCATGACTGAGTCTTGCTACCCTTACACCGGCTGCAGGTGGTGCACGATTCCACATCGCATTTGCAGTCCCTTCCTACTCGGGGGCACCAGTATGTACGCTGTAACAACTCGGATGTCTTGCGTACCCCGAAGTGCCCAGCAAGACGGTGGTCGTGGCAGAGGTCTAGGACTGAGGTTCGTAAGTTCTCTGGCACAAAGATCCTGTGATTGTGCCAGAGCAACCCGTCTTTGAGCTGTAGAGGAGTTCCGGGAAGGGGGTTTGCCCCCATGGAAGGTTGTCGAATCTGTGACAGCACATCCTTTTGCAACAACAAGAAACTTCTGGAAGGCAGGATGGTATCGGGGGATAACGGGGTTCTGTCACGGTCCTGGTGGTGGAGTCTGTCTTATGAAGGGAACAACTGCTCTTACACACCCAATTCTGGGACCCCTGGTAGTGCAGACAGGAAGTCCCGGAGTGCGGGATGGCACGAGGGCTGGATGGTCACTGGTGGTGGTGTGAAGCTCCAGGTAGTCGTGCAGATAGACGGATGGTCGTGCAGGCGGGGTCGGCAACTGGCGGGCTGTGCGGTACAAAGGATCAGGCAAGAGTGGTTAAAGTCCAAGCAGGGGTCGTTAACAAGCTGGCAGCAGAAGTACAGAGGGATCAGGCAAAAGGATGGTCGTGGATAGCCGGGGTCGGTGCAGGCAGATAGTCAGCAGGTCAGATCAAGCTGGGTCGGATCAGAAGGGCAGGAACAACACAGGAATGGAAAAAAAAAAAAAAAAACAAATCTATAAGTTACAGCGCACACATGATACATACTCCTGTCAGGCTATTTTAAAAGCATCTAAAATATATGTAGCAAAAAAAGCAAAAATACGGGGGTTTGGTCACACTGAATGGCCATGAAGTGCTTAAGCCAATTGACTGCTGCAAAGTACCCCGTTACCAATGGGAACCTACACTGACCTTAGAGTGAATGCTCATATCTCTCAAACCATGGAAGCTAACGCCTCTCTTTATGGGAGACCAGAGGACACATCCCATGGATCAGGTGGACACTGATTGGGGCTAATTAAGGAGGATGGGGTTCACCAACCCAAAAAGGTCTTGTCAGGACCCAAGCATAAAGCATACAACAAAACTAGATATTTGGGGGGAACACCCTGCCAAACGCATGGTGCTGCTCGTAACGACCA
>BLSH010153546.1:0-19511 GCA_018402905.1 Glandirana rugosa
GTTGAAAAAAAATGACCTAAAAATTGCATCCACTCTTGACCAATCTTCCTGTCCCGAAACTGCAGACAATGAAGGTTGCACCACTTCTGAACTTATGAGAAAAAAGGTCCAACCTTTTGAAGAAAAGATGGAACCGGATTTAGAATCTGTCTAGAAACGTTTCAAAATATGGAGACTTGCCTGAGAAAGCTTGGATTTTATCCGAGGCACGACTGGTTGTTGATTCAGTTAGAAGGTTGCTTGTATGAAACCTGATCTTCTACACAATGAACCGTTAGAGCTGAAACGGTCGACAACTGGAACAAACTGTAGCCAAGCCTTTTGTCTAGGGCCGATTGCAAGAGCGCCAAGATCTCAATACGAGAGGAAGACTCAGGATTGCATTGAATAATCACTGCCACACCAAATATCTTTTCCACATGCTATAGTACGTAGGATTATAGGATATCTTTCAAGATTCAAGAAGCTTCCACTGGACCTCTTCTGCTATGCCCACCTGGGCTAGCCGGCTTCTTAAAAATAACCAGGCTGTCTAATTGAGCCATATTGGGATGAGACATGCTGTCCAAGTACCAAAGATCTCTGAAGTGCCATCAGCAGAGCTATCAACTGCCTCAATAGTGGAAACCATGAATGGATCATGTTCAGGATTAGGGAAGTTTGAGAAAAACATATACAGGCCAGAAAATCCAGTGCTGGGACAGAGCATCATGACCACTGACTCTCGGATGGAAGAACCAGGAGAAGAACACTAGCAGCTGAGCACTGACAGGAGGTGCCATGAAATCCACTTGTAGTGTGCCCTACCGAGCCAACAGTTATAGGAAACATCCATTGGTTTAGATCCAGAAAGTGTGTGCTCAAATAGTGTCTGCTCACATATTCTCCACCCTGGGAAGGTAAGAGAGTGACAGGGACAACAGATTGCACTCCGGCAACCAAAGATGTGTGCCGCAATCTGCCCAAGGCTGCTTTCTCCCTGATTCGACACACATGCTACTGTCTGAATCCTCACAATGGTCTTGAAATAGTGCTGCAAAGAGGTCTCCAGTGCAGCCATCAACTCTAGAATGAGGAATCGCTCCCTTCAATCTTCCTTGAGCAAACTGGTTCTGACAGTGAGCTTGACCCACTGCTGGAGTAAAGCAAGCTTAAAGTGTTTGAGATGCCATCGCGCCCAGGCCACTGTGGGGACTGCTGCATTCATCAATACCCTCATACAATGCCTTTCTGATATCAAATGGCTTGTCTTCAGAGCACGGACCATCTTCTTCTGTGGAAGGAATACTTTCCCCACTGTCATTTGAGACACCCAGAAACAACCTCTGTGAGGGAACTAGCTGGATCTTGCTGAAGATGAGCAACCAACCAAAGCTCTATAGCATCTCCAGGGCCCTCATCTAATGATTTAGAAGCCCCCTAAATTATTTCCACTGCTTTCTATCTAAAATGCATCTCATCAGCCTTAGAAAGGAGAAATGAAAAAGCAGACATAGGTCATCCTCCTACATATATTCTTCTTTGGAAGAGTCTGAAGGTTGGTCGACCTGAGAAAGCTATGGAGTCCAGTTAATGGCTTCAGAAGGAAAACTGGACCTTGCCAGAATAGATGACCCTTGCACAAGGCAAGTCCAAACATCCCTTTTAGAGAGTCTTGGTCTCATGCTTAATGAATTGTGACAATTGTGTCTATCATCTTAATCCCCGACTGTCTGAGCAAAGCAGGATTCATAAAGTCATGTTCATGCACATCTTGGCAGAGCGTGAAGAGGGCTGCCTTTCCTGGGAAGCAGATGGGCACAGTCCCCTACCTTATTTAGTAGTGCTGGTCTTTTCGTGGTTGGCATTTGCTTTCCTGCAGAAAAAGAAGGCAGAAACATTGAGCTTGTTCAATGATTGTTAAGCAGCAGTGCAGTGCTTCCTCCATACAGATGCTCAGTAAACCAGTAATAAGGAAAATGTCCACTCCAGCCGTGATATTGCACTGCTTCCACATTGCGAGTGATTTACACTCATATGCCGCCCCAGAGACCAGCTGAGGGGCTCCCTGATAAATCATGCATTTAGCATGTGAGCACAGGGACCACATCCCAGTGGAACAGGATGGACAGCCCAAAGTTTATTCAGGCTAGGTAGGAGACATGTGCCAATTTCCTGGACCCGGTCCCTTCCCGGGTGTGTGGGAACTACTCCTTTAGAGTGTATTTACATGTTTACTGAATGTGACAACCTGTTAGGTGTCGTCATCTGGTCTTTGCTTGCTTCAACCAACAAGATTCACACAGTTTTATTCCATCTGCATCTTCTCTTGGAAGAGTCTAAAAAGAGTTGATTTGCCCACAGTGTGAGTGGAAACCACTTCTTTAGCGTGTATTGCTCACATGTTTAATGCATGCGACAACCTATTCGTGTTGATATCTCTGTCCTTGACTGCTTGAAGCAGCAGGATTCATAGTCACGTTCATTTGTATCTTCTCTTTGAGGAGATTGAAGCTGATCATTTGCCTAGGAAGCCCCCGAGACTGCATATTGCCAGAATAGGCAACCCCTCATTGGGACAGTGGACACATTCCTTAGAGCGTATTGACCACAAGCTTAATGAACGTCACAACCTGTTAGCTGCCATCTTTATCCTTGGTTGCTTGAACAAAGTAGTATTATTGCAGTCATGTTTATCCTTAATCGCCATTAGTAAGCAGCTGAATAGGATTGGTTTGCCTGGAAAAAAAAAAAAAAAGGCTTGGAGACTGTTCAATGTCGGAACAGGTAATCCCTTCACAGAGCGATTGGAAACACGTCTCTAGAGTGTATAGACCATGTGCTTAAACAAATGTGACAGCCTGTTAAGTGTTGCCATCCTTACCCTTGTCTGCTTGAACCAACAGGCTTCATATATCACATTTATGTGTATCCTCTCTTGGAAGAATCTGGAGAAAGTTGATTTTCCCACAGTGTGAGTGAAAACAACCCCTTTAGGCTCAGTTTCCACTAGTGCAACTTGTCATGCGACTTTGGACACAGTCGCATGACAAGTCACAATCCATTGGTCTCAATGGCACCCGTTCCCATCTGTGCGACTTTGAAATCTGCGACTTTGAAAAGGTGCCTGCACCACTTTGATGCGGCTTTGGAATCACACCAGCGGAAATGTAGCCCAAGATATATAGGTGTCGTCAAGAAACATACAGTGCTTTGCCTGCCGAGGCATGGGTGGCACAGGACCAGCTTAAGGCCGTGCTTGATGCCTGTCAACTGGAGGGACTAAGAGCTGGTTCACACTACAGCGATCCGACTTGCGGGGGCAACCCAAGCGTGGCCTGCAAAAGACCCCTGTAATAGAAGTCAATGTATGTCACCTGAAGTCGCCCCAAAAGTCGTACAGGAACCTTTTTCCAAGTCGGAGCGACCTGAGTCATTCCTATTAGAACGGTTCCATTGCATTGCATGGAGGCGACCCGTCAGGCGACTCAAGTCGCCTGACAAGTCGCGGCAGTGTGAACCGTTCTAATGGAAAAAAGGCCATAGTTAATTTCTGATACACCTGAAAGAAAACTACTTGAACGGTGCCCCTTACCTCCTTAGCAAGGCCTGGCTACCAGGAAGAGTTGATGCTCATGGCTTAGCAATATAAGCAAATGGCTTTCAGCAAGCTGGCAGAAGACAAGGTAACCATACATAGCCTTACTGCAAAGGACCTCTTCTTGACCTCACTTATACCTGATAAACAGGATACTAAGCAAGAGTCATAGACAATTAAATATATCAAAGTTACGCAACTACTTCAAATGAGAGCCCTGCGGCTTGATAAAGCATTTCAAAACAAAAAGTTTTTGTGCAATTGGAATTAGCTGGTTAGGCAATAATCCTCTAACCACAGCTAAGGGTGGCTGACACAGAAGGTTCTTAGACCTGACATTAGTACCAGGTGCTTAATTAAACAAACTCAACTATGCCAGAAGCAGGACAAGTATAAAAAAGCTTGTTCAAGACAGAAAAATGGCAGGATCAGAATAATATTCAGCAAAGTTTACCTATAGCTAGTTCAGATTTTAAAGAAGAGTGAGGCTGGCCATACACTACACATCTCTCCAACCTCTCCCAGATCCATGCAGTGCAAGGGTGCACCTGATTGCACACAAATTACATGGGTTATGTTTGATCTCACACTGCATGGTTTTGGTAACCTAAGGAAAGCCGAACAAGAAGTGCACAGTGCAAGGCCAGTCCCCCACCCCAATAGCCAACATGCAGCCAGCCAGGTGCCCACACTCCACCGCAAGCTGCTGTGGAACTCAGACATCCCAGCTGCCATATTGGGATCTGTACAATCTACAGAAACATCCCTGAACAAAGGAAGATGCATTACAGACAAAAAAAGGTAAAATCAGCCGTACAGAGAGAGCAGAACATGCCATGCCCCCTGCTAATAACAGATCTAACACACCATAGGATGCATGGACTTGCTCGGGCACCAGGGTGCTCTTACAGGAGAGGGTTTACCTCTGTCAGCCCTCCACCTGCGAGGCAAGGCGGGAGAGGTAGGAATCTTCAATACTTATCACTTCATCGTAGAATCATAGTGGTGTTGTCTCTGGAGCGAGGACAAAAAAGGAACGTAGGGGTATAGGGAGACCCTCCTTTTATTCATTTAATGGGTTGTCCTATGGGGTCAGAGGGGAGGACCTGACCCATACGTAGGCTGACATGATGAGCCTCCAGGAAACAGCATTTAAATATTTTTAGAGTGGAGATATTGGGGTTGATTTGCTAAATGCAACCAAGCTGTTCATTTGAAAAGTGAATTCTCCCTTAATTTTGTGATTGTGGTGACATTTCACTTTGCAAAGAACACCCAATTGCATGCAAGGAAAAAAATAAAAATAAATAAATCTGAATTTTTTTCTTGCACGTGATTGGGTGATGGAAGTCAGCAGAGCTTCCCCACACTCACTAAGCTCTGGGGAAATTCCCTTACTACTTTCCTTGCAAAGAGGCCAACCTATTGGCTGTAATTTAAATCAACCCCCCCCCCATGGTGTCAGAGAATTCACTTGATGGACTGAACCTTGCCAACCGAGAATCATAAATGTGCTGACCTACGGGAATCGGAATGCGCAACCTTTTTTATTTGTCCTACCCTAGATCAGCACACTGGGTGTCCCCCGGGGTGGACATTACTCAACCAGAAATGTTATTTCCTATCCACTGATAAGAAGACGAGAGAGGACAGCGAGCGGTTCTGTGCGGAGAACGGAACTGTGTTGGCCACGGTGAGGGGTAAAGACTCCATACTGAAGGTAACCCAGTCTTCCTATTGGCCAATGTGATGGCGTATTGTCCCCAGAGAGGATTCTGGGATGGGCGAGACTCAAAAGCATTATAAAGAGTAAAATAATGGCCAGCGTAATATAAAAGTAGTCCAGTCCTTTATTACTACCATCCTCTCTATCCCCCGTATAATGCAGCTCCTTGTCCTGTGCGGTTAGTTACGTTACAAAATAATATTTGGACAAATGTTTCATTATTCGGAGATTCGGATGTATCAGCATAAACAAAGTTTACCGAATATTCCGCATAACCAAACGAAAATTGTCCGAATCTCTGAAATTCGAATCAAATTTTACATTGCATTCCATTCGAATTTGAACTGTACACAGACGAAAGCCTCGTACACGCGGTTCGACGGTCGTATGCAAGCGATCATACGACCGCTCATTGTATGATCATCCGACCCTTAGTACGCGCGTTTAGAACAGCCGATGGTTGTACAGCAGAAGTTGGATGAGCAGACTAGAAAACTTTGGTTGTACAAGCAGGCGGTTGTACGAGCGTTGTACCGTGTGTACAGAGAAGTTGGTCCAACAAAGTTGTGCTGTGCAAAACACGCATGCTCAGAAGTCAGGAACGCCCGGAAGTGTCCGTTCCTAATTCACAAATCACATTCTCCCGAACGTCCTCTTTATACGCTCGTAACACGCCACTGCGTTCGGCTTGGTCGTACGATCGCTTAGTGCGTGAGTTACACGATCCAACATACGATTTTGGGCCGTACGACAGTTGCACCGCGTGTACGAGGCTTTATAGGACCATTTGGAGATAGCGCTGTTTTTGTTAAGCCAAAGGCGATTTAAAGAGTCACTGTAATAATTCGATGAAGATTTTCTTTTGTTTGTTCGATTCGAATAAAAAAAACAAAAAAAAAACAACATTTTAGTTTCGAAAAATTTATCGATTTGACCGTTTTGAATCAAAGAAAAAAAAAAACATCGGTAAACTCGAAGAAAATTCGAAAATTCCGAATACGAAGTGAACAAATCAACCGAATGTAACGAAACGAGATAACTAGATTAACGAATCGAAACGAAACAAATGTTTTCGTCATGTACATGTCTATCTTCTACTGGCCAGGGGAAGAGTTCTTTGTCCTCATCAACCTGGGCACAAGGTGCTTTGCCAAAGACCTGGCCAGTAGAAGATGTCACCAGGATGTTACCAGGTCACATGCCCTCATGTAGAGGGCATGTGACCTGGTATGGTTCAGGGTGGTGTACACTCATCCCCATCCCCCCCTTTTCCTGTCCAGCTTGGATTAAGGGTCTGGTATGGACTTTTAGGGGTACCTCACCCGCTGGTTTCCTGGCATGAGATATCCTTTTAAAATCCATACCCCGTAACTCAAAAGGTCTGATATGTATTTTGGTGGGGACTCAACCCCAATTTTTTTTTCATTCCTGCCGTAAGATGTGTTACAGGAAAAACCACATTTACTATATAAAAGAAACACAGCGTCCAGACCCCTCCAAAGATCCCCTAAAACACACGACAGACCCTTGGAGTGGTCTTTAAGCTATTTTATACTAAAGACAGCAATGAAATGATATTTGCTGGTGTTCAGTCAAATTAGCCAACTCGTCAGAAACTCCAACGACATCACTTCCGGTTTCCTAACCCCTTCAGCCCCGGAAGGATTTCCCCCTTTAGGACCAGAGCATTTTTTTGCAATTCTGCGCTGCGTCGCTTTAACTGACAATTGCGCGGTCGTGCGGGCGTTGTACCCAAACGAAATTTGCGTCCTTTTTTTCCCACAAATAGAGCTTTCTTTTGGTGGTATTTGATCCCCTCTGCGTCATTTCTGATCGCTGCTATAAACAAAAGAAGAACGACCATTTTGCAAAAACACCCAAATTTCTTACTTTTTGCTAAAAAACAAATCCAAAAAATAAACTATAAAAAAACATTTTTTTTTCATTGGTTTTGGCCGATTTTATATTCTTCCTCATATTTTTGGTAAAAAAAAAAATCGCAATCGCCGTTTATTGATTGGTTTGCGCAAAAGTGGCCGCGTTTACGGATGATGAGAATTCATTTCTGGGGTTTTATTTATTTATTACTATTAATGGCGGCGATCTGCGATTTTTATCGGGGACTGCGATATTGCGGCGGACACGTCGGACCATTTTGACACTTTTTTAGGACCATTGGCATTTATACAGCGATCAGCGCTATAAAAATGCATTGATTACTGTGTAAATGCCATTGGCAGTGAAGGGGTTAACCTGGAGGGGGAGCTCTAGGGGTTAACTGTGTTCCCTCAGTGTGTTCTAACTGTATGGGCACTAGGCTGGCTGGGGGAGGGGAGTGATCATGGCTTCCATATACAGGAAGCCTGCGATCACAGCCCTTCCCCCTCTGTCAGAACGGAAATCCGTGTTTACTTACACCGACCTCCGTTCTGTTGCTCTGGGGGGGGGGGTGATCGCGGTAGCCGACGGAGATCGAGTCCCCCCTACCCGCTCCCTGGCCCCCTGAACACAGTGAGTGCGCGAGCGCGCCCCCGGCGGCGCGCGCTCACAATACTTGTTATCGGGGCCGCTGTCCTGTGACGGCGTTTTGCGATAACAAACCACCTTTCCGCCGTCACGCTGCGGCGGGCGGTCGACAAGTGGTTAAACCACCAGTAATTGGATATTTCGACGTATTGCTGTTTGGACAGAACACCGGTAACCCAATTCAGTCCTCTACAGGAAGATTTTGTTGTTTTGACAGCAGAGCAGCTAACAAGGACAAAGTTGTCGCTGCCTAGGAGGCGGCCATTTTCTTGGTTATTATCCGAACGGAGTAACAATCTCTGCTCATAATATCCTGCGCTGGACTGTGGTCTTCTAGGGAACATGTACCAATCCAAAATAAGAAATCAAATCTTCCATTTGGTCAGAAACAGTGATTTTTAAATGACTAAAGTAATTCCTTTAAATAACATCCCAAAGGTGGGGGGGAGGGGGAAGAAGGGCATCCTGATCCTATCTGTGAACTATCTGTGATGTAGAGAAAGTGCTGCAGCAGAACCGACATTTACAAAGGAAAACAAGGATTAGAACTGACATTGCTCTGTCAAAATAGCCAACCCATCAGAAACTCCAACTACATCACTTCCGGTTTCTTTAAACCATCAGCAGTCAGAGATTTTGACGAATTGCTGTTTGTATACAATACCGGTGTAGCGACACAATCGGCTACCCCACAAATCTGGTAACGGAATTGACGTTCCATCGCCGCCATGTTGCTACACCCTGCACTCGTCCGGATAGACAGAGAGAAGGCGGCAAGCGGACATCTTTGTACACCCACTGGAGTTGTTAATCTCACATTTATTTTTAACAGTAAACGGAGCTTCCATATTGAAATACAGGATATAGAAGTACGTGACGCTGTTTTGATGTTCAATTTTAAAAGCAGCGGCAAGCTCACAGAACACCGCTGCTTTTACAATTTAACATCAAAACAGTGTCATGCATTTCTATTTCCTGTATTTCAGTATGGAAGCTCCATTTACTGTTAAAAATAAGTGTCAAACTAAAAACTCCGGTGGGTGTACAAAGATGTCCGCTGCCCGCCTACTGTCTGCATCCTTAGTGCAGATGAGTGTGGGGTGTAGCAAGATGGCGGCAACAAAACGTCAACTCCGTTACCTAGGGTTGCCACATCATCCCTTTAATCCAGGACACATATGGATTACACAGGTTGTTCTGTGGCTGATTAAGGTGGTAATTAAACTCACTTGGTGCCTCATCTGCATTAAATTAGCCTCAGGTCAACCTGAGTAATTCATATGTGTCCTGGATTAAAGGGATGATGTGGCAACCCTACCGTTACCAGATTTGTGGGGTAGCCGATTGTGTCGCTACACCGGTATTGTATACAAACAGCAATTCGTCAAAATCTCCAATTGCTGTAGTTGGAGTTTCTGATGGGTTGGCTATTTTGACAGAACATCATCAGTTCCCTTTTTTTTCCCCCCCTTGCTTTCCTTTGTAAATGTTGGTTCTGCTGCAGCACTTTCTGTACATCAAAGATAATTCACAGGCAGGATCAGGATGCCAGGATGCCAGGATGCCCCCCCCCCCCACACACACACACACCTTTGGGGTGTTATTTAAAGGAATTACTTTAGGCATTTAAAAATCACTGTTTCTGGCCAAACTGGAATATTTGTTTTTTTTTTTGGATTGGTACATGTTCCCTAGGGCAGTGCCCACTCCACCTCAAGTCATTTTTTGACACCCCCTTTGTCTATTAGCTCAGGGAATCACCATTTTCATTTGACAGATTGATTTCAATTGGTGGGGTTTTGGGTTTTGGCATCGGAAGTTCTTGGAAGTTTTCTAGAACTGGACCCAGAGCAGTTGGGCTCTTCACTAACAGTCATACAATTATTATGTGTTTCAGTGCCACATGCAGAGTCAGAATGCAGAGTTCTGGGTTGGATTACAGCAGAGGGTTACATGGACTGGGGGCGTAGCCATGACTCAGTGGTTCTGGTCTGATAACACAACGGAGTGAGTATCCTTCATATCACCATGTACTGGCATTAAACTTGTATATACAGGGCATTCAGCTGGTGCCATGTTGTATTGCAGAGTGTTGTGCTGGGTAAATGTGCAAATCCCCTAAAAAGGTTAATCTGGGATCCCCCACCCAGCACAGCCAGGCACATCAAATGTTCACAGGCACTCCATAGACGGAGAACATTCTGTGACTCTGTATTTTGTTATTTATTGAGGATAATGACTTGGACAGGGATGGGAGGTTATGGGATGCCCACGTAACTTTAACCACTTCCCGACCGCCTGCCGTGTTTTCATGGCAGCAGTCGGGTTGCTGTGCGCAAATCGCCGTAAAAAGACGGCGATCTGCGAAAGGCCGCTAGGCGGCACGCGCGTGCCCGCTGCACTCCTGAGGAGTGTGCCCGCGGCTCGGGCGGACCCGATGTCTGCCGGCGAGCCACGATGAGCGGCCACAGCCAAAGAACGGGGAACCGCCGATGTAAACACAGCGGTTCCCTGCTCTGTCAGTGGGGCATGAGAGATCTACTGATTCCTGTCACTGGGATCAGTTAGATCTCTCATGCCCATGTTAGCCCAACCCCCCCCACAGTAAGAACACCCAGGGAACACAGTTAACCCCTAGCTCTCCCCCTGCAGGTTAACCCCTTCACTGCCAATGACATTTATACAGTAATCAGTGGACATTTAAATTTCTGATCGCTGAATAAATGTCATTGGTCCAAAAAAGTGTCAAAAATGCCCGACATGTCTGCCGCAATATCGCAGTACCGCTAAAAATCGCAGATCACCGCCATTACTAGTAAAAAATAAAAAAATAAAAACCCCAGAAATTAATCATCATCCGTAAACGCGACCACTTTTGCGCAAACCAATCAATAAACACCGATTGCGATTTCTTTTTATCACAAATATGAGGAATATAAATCGGCCAAAAACGGTGAAAAAAATGTTTTTTTATATTTTTTTTTTTGGATTTGAATTTTAGCAAAAAGTAAGAAATTTGTGTTTTTTTTTGCAAAATGGTCGCTCTTCTTTTGTTTATAGCGGCGATCAGAAATGACGCAGAGGCGAACAAATACCACCAAAAGAAAGCTCTGTTTGTGGGGAAAAAGAGCACGTAAAATTTGTTTGGGTGCAATGCCGCACGACCGCGCAATTGTCAGTTAAAGCGACGCAGCGCCGAATCGCAAAAAGTGCTCTGGTCCTAAAGTGGGAAATCCTTCCGGTTGGTAAGTGGTTAACAGAACTTCAGGGGCAACTCTTCCTATATATACAGCTGCACTTCTCTCTCCAGCACTCACTCACTTGCAGAACCCAGCTGGATCACTGGATAAATATCTGACAGCCACTCATATTAAAGCAATGGCCCATTATACAGAGGAACCCGAGGCCCCTTGGTTGTGTACCAAAGATAACAGCGCCCAGCTTGTACTCCTCCTGTGGCTACTGATCCCAGCACCACCTCTTCAGGCACTGCCAACCAGGGTTGCCAACCGCAAGTAAATTTACTGACAGTTTGTAAAAATCAGTGATTTTTACAAAGGTCTATAAATATCAGGGTCTGATAATTTGTCATGCTGTGCTGACTTTTTAAGTGTAAAACAGGCAAATTACTTGATATGGGTATTGTTGTGTTTAAATATCAATCGTCTTAGATTTCAATAGGAGTTCTGTTATTTTTCAGGTTGCCAGTAAAAAATTTTCTCCTCCAGTAAATTTTTGCCAGTAAAAAACGCTGCTGGAGGTCGGCAACACTGCTGCCAACCCACCTGGCTGCAGCTGCCTCTTTACTAGCCCTCCAGGCTAACTTCTCCCCACTGTCCTCTCCCAGATGTGCTGCCCTGCTCCCGCTGCCCTCTCTCCTTGCTCCCATGCCTTCAGGAAGGACTTCCTCCATGTGTTATGGTAGGATCTTTCCAGCACCCAATCCCAGGCCCAAGCCCCCCATGCTCCGCAGACTAGGGGGCACACTTGAGCAGGGGAGGGCTGGCAGCCTTAGGCCTGGGGGGGGGAAAGTCCAGTCAAGTGGCCCCTTGAACCGCCAAATCAGCTCACCATCCATGCCCATCTGGTTTTAGAATGGATATTGATGTTATGAAGCAAGACAAATAGGATACAATGTGGTAACATAATTTAATGTTAATAGCAACAAAGGAGGTTTAACAAAAATAATGCATCGATGCAGCTCATCAGTGCCCATGAATGCAGCCTCATCAGTGCCCACCAATGCAGCCTCATCAGTGCCCATCAGCTTAGCCTCATCGGTGCCCATCAATGCAGCCACACCAGTGCCCATCAATGCAGCCTCACTAGTGCCTATCAAATGCAACCTGATCAGTGCCCATAAACGCAGGCTCGCCAGTGCCCATCAGCACAGTCGGCCCTGGGTAAACCCCCCCCCCCCCCTTTGCCTGCAGTTAGTTGGTGGCTGTGCCCCTGGCCCCTGCTTTCTTCCTCCACAAGTAGAAAAAAGTGTGAGCGGCCATTTTGAATGTAAGTTAGGGTGGTCTGGGGGGCAATTGCCCCCCTGCCCCCTGGCCCAGCCCTCCCCTGCACTTGAAGGCCACTGACAGCCTCCTCAGCACTCCATCTCCATCTTCCACCTGACTCTAAGGTTGCCACATCATCCCTTTAATCCAGGACACACATGTATTACACAGGTTCTGTGGCTGATTTAATGCAGATGAGGCACCAAGTGAGTTTAATTACCACCTTAATCAGCCACAGAACAACCTGTGTAATTAGTATGTGTCCTGGATTAAAGGGATGATGTGGCAACCCTACCTGACACCCCCTGCTGGCATGACTCATGCCTATTTACGAAGTGGCCTGCCCCCCCCCCTTCACTGGGGATTGGCTAAGACCCTCATAAGTATTGATGTTGATGGGGACAAGGGCCTCTTCCCGACAACCCTGGGTGGTGGTTGCGGGGGTCTGTGGGCAGAGGGAAACAAGGGGGCCCCCAGATCCCCCCCACCATGTGAATAAGTATGGGGTACATTGCACTCCTACTCATTCCCCAAAAAAGTGTCACAAATAAAGAAAAAGAGTAGATGGATTTTGAAGTCCTTTTATTAAAAAAAATAAAAAAAAAGCAATGTCCCCCCATGTAGATTTCTCATCAAACATGACGCCGCCGCACTACTGGACCTGTAAACATAGAGCTCCGCCCACAACAAAGGCTGACCGCCGAATGCCTACTCCGCTGGGTGACATTTTTTTAAATAAGTAAGGGGTGGGGGCCACCTGGTGATCCCGCCCCTTTGTAACATCATCTACCCAGCATGCCTCGGTCGGTGACTTCACAAGGAAGCTTGGATCACACGCTGACATCATTGAGTGACTCCGCCCCTTAGCTATTTCAGAAATGTCAGACAGAGGAGCAGGCAGTCCGCGGGGAGCATTCAACAAGGCCGGAGTTTTTTTTTCTTTTTTCGGGTTTGGCGGTGGAGCGGGTGGCTTGAGATGGGTCTACATCGGGGGGACATTGATTTTTATTTTTAAGTAAAGGACTTGTCAAAAACTTGTGTACTGTCATTATTCACTTTTTACACCTTTTGGTGAATGGGTAGGGATACTATGTACCCCATATGCATTTACATAGGGGGGAGGGATCTGGGGACCCCTTGTTAATGGGGGCTTCCAGATTCCAATAAGCCCCCCCGCACACACAGACCCTCACAACAACAGCCTAGGGTTGTGGGGAAGAGACCCTTGTGCCCATCAACATGGGGACAAGGTGCTTTGGGGTGGGGGAGGCAGAGCCTCCCTGCCCCAAAACACCCCCAGTGTTCAGGGCATGTGGCCTGGTATGGTTCAGGAGGGCCTGGGCTGCATGCTCAGATAAGGGTCTGGTATGGATTTGGGGGGGGCACGCCATTTATACCAGGTATTGATTGGGGGGGAACTCCGCAATTGTTTTTTTTTTCCAGCGTTTTCTATTGCCGGTATTGTTTTGCCTACATTTCAGCTGTCAGTGGGGAAGCCCGCTGACAGCTGATGAGTAATTGGTTGTTAAGGACGCGGTGGCCGCTTAACAACCAGCTATTCTTCACACAGAATTCCAATTGGTCGATCATTTTACGACCGATCCGAATTTGAATCATTCTGAAAATTTGGACATGTCCAGCTTAGACTGTTCTACCTAAGCTTAAGCTACCAAAGTATAAATGAAATGAATATAAGCGATAGAAGTATGAGAAAATAGGGCCAGATTTAGACTTTGGGGGGTCCGAGGTACCTAAGGTTTAGCACGCCCATCATACACAGAGTTGGTTTGCATTCTCAATGACAGTCACACATTTTTAAGATGTGTGAGACAATGGGGTTGATTTACTAAAGGTAAATAATCAGCAGAGCTTCCCCTCAGGTCCACAGCGACTGCACTTCTAGTGCACAGTATATTTGCCTTTACTAAATCAACCTCAATGTCATTTTAAGGTCACACATGGAGTCACCTTCCTTAACCCCTTCACCCCCGGAAGGATTTCCCACTTTAGGACCGGAGCGCTTTTTGCGTTTCGGCGCTGCGTCACTTTAACTGACAATTGCGCGGTCGTGCGACGTTGCACCCAAACGAAATTTGCGTCCTTTTTTTCCCCACAAACAGAGCTTTCTTTTGGTGGTATTTGATCCCCTCTGCGTCATTTCTGATCGCCGCTATAAACAAAAGAAGAGCGACAATTTTGCAAAAAAACCCAAATTTCTTACTTTTTGCTAAAATACAAATCCAAAAAAAAAATATAAAAAAACATTTTTTTTCACCATTTTTGGCCGATTTATATTCTTCCTCATATTTGCGATAAAAAAAATCGCAATCGGCGTTTATTGATTGGTTTGCGCAAAAGTGGTCGCATTTACGGATGATGAGAATTCATTTTTGGGGTTTTTATTTATTTTTTATTTTTTACTAAAAATGGAGGCGATCTGCGATTTTTTGCGGTACTGCGATATTTCAGCGGACATGTCGGAACGTTTTGACACTTTTTTGGGACCATTGGCATTTATACAGCGATCAGTGCTATAAAAATGCACTGATTACTGTGTAAATGCCATTGGCAGTGAAGGGGTTAACCTGCAGGGGGCGCTCTAAGGGTTAAGTATGTTCCCTGGGCGGTGTTCTTACTGTAGGGGGACTGCCCTAGCAGGGGAAGGGAAGTGGTCACAGCCTTCACTTACAGGAAGGCTGTGATCACTTCCCTTCCCCCTCACACAGAGCGGAGGTCCGTGTTTACATACACGGACCTCCGCTCATTCGCTCCGGGGGGGGGCATCGCGGGTGGCCGGCGGCAATCGAAGCCGCCGGGCCCGCTCCCTGGACCCCCCCGGACACAGTGAGTGCGCGCGCGCGCCTCCGGCGGCGCGCGCGTGCTCACAGTGGCTCTGTATCGCGGCCGCCGTCGTATGACGGCGATTCGCGTTACAGAGCCACATTGTCGCCGTCAATTGCCGATCAGCCGTCGGCAAGCGGTTAAAGCCTCGTACACACGGTGCGACGGTCGTATGAAAATGGTCATGCGATCATCCGACCATTAGTATGCATGATCACAACAACTGACATGCGATGGTTATACAACAGAAGTTGGATGAGCAGACTAGAAAACTTTGGTAGTACCAACAAGCGGTCGTACGGCCGTTGTATCGTGTTTACAGAGTACAAAGTTGGGCCAACAAGCTGTACATGCAAAATACGCATGCTCATAAGTCAGGAACGCCCAGAAAGGTCAGTTCATTCCTAATTCACAAATCACATTCTCCCGAACTTCCTCTTTATACATTCGTAGCACGTCGCTACGTTAGGCTTGGTCGTACGATCGCTTGGTGCACGTCAGTACGTGAGACACAACAGCCAACATACGATTTTGGACATCCAGTTGTACGAGGCTTTAGATGGTGCCTGACAGAGCGGGGAACCGCTGTGTTTACATTGGTGGTTCCCCGGTTTTCTTCTCTGCCAGGCAATGGCGGCTCGCCAGCGGACATTGAGTCCGCCCGAGCCGCAGGCACACTCCTGAAGAATGTGGTGGGCACGAGAGCGCGCCACCGGCGGCACGCTCCCGCATGATGCAGCGCACGCTCGAGCTGCTCTTTATAGATGGCAATTCACGGGACGCTGCCACTCTGCAGCAGTAAGTGTATGCGAGCCGGTCGGGAAGCGGTAAGAACATACGCTCTCTATGTATGGCGCGCTTAACCACTTGCCGACCGCCAACCGCAGGTTGATGGCGACAAGGTGGCTCGATATCGCAAACCGCCATCATATGACGACGGCTGCGATATCGTGCACTGTGAGCGCGCTCACTGTGTCCAGGGGGAGGGCCAGGGAGCGGGTGCGGCGAACTCGATCTCCGCCGGCTACCCGCGATGCCCCCCCCCGCAGTGAAAGAACGGAGGTCGGTGTAAGTAAACACGGATCTCTATTCTGACAGAGGGGGAAGGGCTGTGATCACTCCCCTCCCCCTCCCAGTCAAACACTAATACAGTTAGAACGCCCAGGGAACATATTTAACCCTTAGAGCGCCCCCTCCAGGTTAACCCCTTCACTGCCAATGCCGTTTACACAGTAATCAGTGCATTTTTATAGCACTGATCGCTGTATAAATGCCAATGGTCCCAAAAAAGTGTCAAAATGGTCCGACATGTCCGCCGCAATATCGCAGTACCGCTAAAAATCGCAGATCGCCGCCATTACTAGTAAAAAATTAAAAAAAATAAAAACCCCAGAAATGAATTCTCATCATCCGTGAACGCAGCAACTTTTGTGCAAACCAATCAATGAACGCCGATTGCGATTTTTTTATCCCAAATATGAGGAAGAATATAAATCGGCCAAAACTGATGAAAAAAAATGATTTTTTATATATTTTTATTTGGATTTGTATTTTAGCAAAAAGTAAGAAATTTGCGTTTTTTTTTGCAAAATGGTCGCTCTTCTTTTGTTTATAGTGGCGATCAGAAATGACGCAGCGGTGATCAAATACCACCAAAAGAAAGCTCTATTTGTGGGAAAAAAAGGACGCAAATTTAGTTTGGGTGCAACGTCGCACGACCGCGCAATTGTCAGTTAAAGCGACGCAGCGCAGAAGCGCAAAAAGTGCTCTGGTCCTAAAGGGGGAAATCCTTCCGGGGCTCAAGTGGTAAAGCTCCTAAAATTTGTTTTAAAAAAATGGCACGATATAGCAGTTCAGACTAAGAACAGACGATGGAAGGCAAAATATTACTTTCCAAGATATAAAGAAAATATATTTTTATTATTATATAATTTATATTATTTTGTTATTATATATTTTGTACATTGCTTTATATTATTTATATATATATTATATTATTTCCCCTAATTAATCCAGCACTGCAGTAACGTCCCATCCATAAGGGGCGCACGGGCGCCACCCCCCCCCCCCAAATCCATGCGTCCGGCTCCCTGATCTACATACAGACCGCAGGACGCATGGATTCCAATGGGGTTTTTTTTGAAGCACGTGATTAGAACCCGAGGCTCTAATTGGCTTCAAAAAAGGGTGGGTGCGAGGAGCAGAGCACCGCGCCCGAAGCCCTCCCAGTTGTGTGACAATAGCGAATGATAATTCTCTATTATAACACTGATTCTCCTCCCAGCCAATCAGGAAGCGGGTCGTAAGACCAGCTTCCCGATTGGCCGAAAGGAGAAGCAATCTTATTGGCCAAGGGGGAGGAGGGAGGAGACGCATTGGGCAGGGGAGAAGCAGAGGAAGACCGACCGACCCAGCTGCTGCCACAATGGCTCACCCGCAGCGGCTCAGCCATCCAGCGCTACCTGGCTCGGACAGGGGAGGGAGGAGGAGGGGAGACCTGAGTCACCCCGGGCGGGACATCTGGTAGGGAGGGGGGTTGTTGCTGGTATTCCCTGCATTCATGTCTGTCTCTGGAGGGGGGGGGCCTTGTCTCCCGCCCATTGGGTGGTGGCATTGGTTTGCCACAGCCCCCACAAAATTATCGAGCACCAGCCGCCACTGCGGCACTGCATGAAAGACTTTTGTGGAAAGGGAAAAGCTATAGAGCCTAGCCAGGGCTGTCTTTAATATTTATTGGACCCTGGGCAAAAATTTGCTTTGTCTCCCCAGTGGGCAGCATTCAGTATCCGTATTGCTGGATATGACCTCGGGGGGGCATGATATACATATTAATGCAGCCTTTATTTACATATCAATGCCACCGGCCACCACTATTTACATATCAATGCCGGTTATTGTATACATGTAAACACGGCCTGCAGGTGAGTGATCTGTACACGACAATAGGGCAGAGCTGAGCAGCATTAGCAGCAGCACTTCACACTGAGATATTGGGACACTGCACAGGACTAAAACTTCAAGGGACAAGGGAATTTAAACCAGGATAGTTGGCAAGTAAGAGGCAGCTGCTTTGGGCCCCACAAAAATGACAGGGCCCAGGGTAGCTTCCCCTTTTGCCCTGCCTTAAAGACGGCCCTGAGCCTAGCGCAGGCGTAGTAGGGTGGCTGATAAAAAAGACACTGGGGTTTAGCTCCTCCCTCCAGTGTAAGCAGCTTTTCTTCTTACATTCTTTGTAAATAAAGTTGATGGCGTTCCTTCTTCTCCCCAGGTTGTCTCTGGCAAACACTCCATCTACACACTGTGCGAAAATGGGGAAAACAATCATTTTATCACCGTGTACCGATCTCCTTCCCTGGATCTGTGAGAGGAAACCCAACAAATCCAACTTTCTGGATGAAGCCAACGCCTGCTAGTGGTGGAAAGAGGAACTGCTGTACAGGACATTGACCGCCGTGATCCACAATGTGCAAATAATATGGAGGATTTTCTTACAGGAATCCCTACTCATTGTTATATTACTGGAAGACAACAACACGGGGAAATTTCCATTTTTTTTTTTTAAAGGGTATTTTCCATTTTATTTACACAGTTACATAGTAGGTAAGGCTGAATAAAGACAATAGTCCATCCAGTTCAGCCTGTGTAGGTGTCTGTGTGTTGAGTTCTTGAAGGTAAACATCAAAGAGTCCTTTAACCACTTAACCCCGGAAGGATTTACCCCCTTCCTGACCAGAGCATTTTTTTGCGATTCGGCACTGCGGTGCTTTAACACACAATTGCGCGGTCGTGCAGCGTTGTACCCAAACCAAATTGGCATCCTCTTTTCCCCACAAATAGAGCTTTATTTTGGTGGTATTTGATCCCCTCTGCGCTTTTTCATTTTTTTGCGCTATAAACAAATAAAGTGCGACAATTTTGAAAAAAAAAAAAAAAACAATATTTCTTACTTTTTGCTATAATAAATATCCAAAATGAAAATGTAAAAAAAACGAATTTCTTCCTCAGTTATGGACGATTTATATTCTTCTTCATATTTGTCGTAAAAAAAAAATAAAAGTAAAACCTATAAATAATATCGTTTTTCATTCTTTATAACAAAAAAAAAAAAAAAAGTTTTAACAGCGTGAAATAAACAAATATCGCGTTTTTTTACTTTTTCGCGTCTCCCCTAGTTTATGGTGGTTTTATTTCGAGATAAACACCCCTTTTCTCCTACGGTTAAACCAAACCCATGTTGCGACGTGCTGGCGCGTTAACACACAATTTCGTGGCGTCACGGCTTAGCGTTTTTTTACGAGACCAGTCCTTCCCCCATTTAGGAAGGCCCCAATTCACC
>BLSH010153546.1:30065-42542 GCA_018402905.1 Glandirana rugosa
AAAAGTACGAGTATGAAAAGTTGAAAAGTATGAACGTAAAAAGTATGAGTATGAAAAGTATGAGCATGAAAAGTATGAGCATGAAAAAAGTATGAGCATGAAAAGAGCATGAGCATGAAAAGAGCATGAGCATGAAAAGTATGAGCGTGAAAAGTATGAACGTGAAAAGTATGAGCGTGAAAAGTATGAGCATGAAAAGTATGAGCCTGAAAAGTATCAATGTGAAAAGTATGAGCATGAAAAGTATGAGCGTGAAAAGTATGAACATGAAAAGTATGAACATGAAAAGTATGAGCGTGAAAAGTATGAGCCTGAAAAGTATGAGCATGAAAAGTATGAACATGAAAAGTATGAGTGTGAAAAGTATGAACGTGAAAAGTATGAACGTGAAAAGTATGAGCGTGAAAAGTATGAACGTGAAAAGTATGAGCGTGAAAAGTATAAGCATGAAAAGTATGAACATGAAAAGTATGAGTGTGAAAAGTATGAACATGAAAAGTATGAACATGAAAAGTATGAGCGTGAAAAGTATGAGCCTGAAAAGTATGAGCATGAAAAGTATGAACATGAAAAGTATGAGTGTGAAAAGTATGAACATGAAAAGTATGAACATGAAAAGTATGAACATGAAAAGTATGAGCATGAAAAGTATGAACCTGAAAAGTATGAGCATGAAAAGTATGAGCGTGAAAAGTATGAGCCTGAAAAGTATGAGCCTGAAAAGTATGAACGTGAAAAGTATGAGCGTGAAAAGTAGGAACATGAAAAGTATGAACATGAAAAGTATGAGCGTGAAAAGTATGAACCTGAAAAGTATGAGCATGAAAAGTATGAGCGTGAAAAGTATGAGCGTGAAAAGTATGAGCCTGAAAAGTATGAACGTGAAAAGTATGAGCATGAAAAGTATGAGCATGAAAAGTATGAGCATGAAAAGTATGAGCATGAAAAGTATGAGCGTGAAAAGTATGAACGTGAAAAGTATGAGCGTGAAAAGTATGAACGTGATAAGCATGAGCGTGAAAAGTATGAACCTGAAAAGTATGAGCATGAAAAGTATGAGCATGAAACGTATGAGCCTGAAAAGTATGAGCGTGAAAAGTATGAGCGTGAAAAGTATGAGCGTGAAAAGTATGAACATGAAAAGTATGAACATGAAAAGTATGAACGTAAAAAGTATGAGTATGAAAAGTATGAGCATGAAAAGTATGAGCAAGAAAAAAGTATGAGCATGAAAAGAGCATGAGCGTGAAAAGTATGAACGTGAAAAGTATGAGCGTGAAAAGTATGAACGTGAAAAGTATGAGCGTGAAAAGTATGAGCGTGAAAAGTATGAGCGTGAAAAGTATGAGCCTGAAAAGTATCAGCGTGAAAAGTATGAGCGTGAAAAGTATGAACGTGAAAAGTATGAACGTGAAAAGTATGAACGTGAAAAGTATGAGCGTGAAAAGTATGAGCATGAAAAGTATGAGCCTGAAAAGTATCAATGTGAAAAGTATGAGCATGAAAAGTATGAGCGTGAAAAGTATGAACGTGAAAAGTATGAGCGTGAAAAGTATGAGCGTGAAAAGTATGAGTGTGAAACGTATGAGCGTGAAAAGAATGAACATGAAAAGTATGAGCATGAAAAGAGCATGAGCATGAAAAGTATGAGTGTGAAAAGTATGAACGTGAAAAGTATGAGCCTGAAAAGTATGAACGTGAAAAGTATGAGCGTGAAAAGTATGAGCGTGAAAAGTATGAGCGTGAAACGTATGAGCGTGAAAAGTATGAGCATGAAAAGAGCATGAGCATGAAAAGTATGAGCATGAAAAGTATGAGCGTGAAAAGTATGAGCGTGAAAAGTATGAGCGTGAAAAGTATGAACGTGAAAAGTATGAACGTGAAAAGTATGAGCCTGAAAAGTATGAGCGTGAAAAGTATAAGCGTGAAAAGTATAAGCGTGAAAAGTATGAGCATGAAAAGTATGAACATGAAAAGTATGAGCATGGAAAGTATGAGCGTGAAAAGTATGAGCGTGAAAAGTATGAACATGAAAAGTATGAGCGTGAAAAGTATGAGCGTGAAAAGTATGAACGTGAAAAGTATGAACATGAAAAGTATGAGCGTGAAAAGTATGAGCGTGAAAAGTATAAGCATGAAAAGTATGAACATGAAAAGTATGAGTGTGAAAAGTATGAACATGAAAAGTATGAACATGAAAAGTATGAGCGTGAAAAGTATGAGCCTGAAAAGTATGAGCATGAAAAGTATGAACATGAAAAGTATGAGTGTGAAAAGTATGAACGTGAAAAGTATGAACGTGAAAAGTATGAGCATGAAAAGTATGAACGTGAAAAGTATGAGCGTGAAAAGTATAAGCATGAAAAGTATGAACATGAAAAGTATGAGTGTGAAAAGTATGAACATGAAAAGTATGAACATGAAAAGTATGAACATGAAAAGTATGAGCATGAAAAGTATGAACCTGAAAAGTATGAGCATGAAAAGTATGAGCGTGAAAAGTATGAGCCTGAAAAGTATGAGCCTGAAAAGTATGAACGTGAAAAGTATGAGCGTGAAAAGTAGGAACATGAAAAGTATGAACATGAAAAGTATGAGCGTGAAAAGTATGAACCTGAAAAGTATGAGCATGAAAAGTATGAACATGAAAAGTATGAGTGTGAAAAGTATGAACATGAAAAGTATGAACATGAAAAGTATGAGCGTGAAAAGTATGAGCCTGAAAAGTATGAGCATGAAAAGTATGAACATGAAAAGTATGAGCGTGAAAAGTATGAGCGTGAAAAGTATGAACGTGAAAAGTATGAGCGTGAAAAGTATGAACATGAAAAGTATGAGCATGAAAAGTATGAACGTGAAAAGTATGAGCGTGAAAAGTATGAGCGTGAAAAGTATGAGCCTGAAAAGTATGAGCATGAAAAGTATGAACATGAAAAGTATGAGTGTGAAAAGTATGAACATGAAAAGTATGAACATGAAAAGTATGATCGTGAAAAGTATGAGCGTGAAAAGTATGAGCCTGAAAAGTATGAGCATGAAAAGTATGAACAGGAAAAGTATGAGTGTGAAAAGTATGAACATGAAAAGTATGAACATGAAAAGTATGAGCATGAAAAGTATGAACCTGAAAAGTATGAGCATGAAAAGTATGAGCGTGAAAAGTATGAGCGTGAAAAGTATGAGCCTGAAAAGTATGAGCCTGAAAAGTATGAGCCTGAAAAGTATGAACGTGAAAAGTATGAGCCTGAAAAGTATGAGCATGAAAAGTATGAGCGTGAAAAGTAGGAACATGAAAAGTATGAACATGAAAAGTATGAACATGAAAAGTATGAGCGTGAAAAGTATGAACCTGAAAAGTATGAGCATGAAAAGTATGAGCATGAAAAGTATGAGCGTGAAAAGTATGAGCATGAAAAGTATGAACGTGAAAAGTATGAGCCTGAAAAGTATGAACGTGAAAAGTATGAGCGTGAAAAGTATGAGCATGAAAAGTATGAGCATGAAAAGTATGAGCATGAAAAGTATGAACATGAAAAGTATGAGCGTGAAAAGTATGAGCGTGAAAAGTATGAGCGTGAAAAGTATGAGCCTGAAAAGTATGAGCCTGAAAAGTATGAGCCTGAAAAGTATGAACGTGAAAAGTATGAGCGTGAAAAGTATGAGCATGAAAAGTATGAGCATGAAAAGTATGAGCATGAAAAGTATGAGCATGAAAAGTATGAACATGAAAAGTATGAGCGTGAAAAGTATGAGCGTGAAAAGTATGAGCGTGAAAAGTATGAGCATGAAAAGTATGAGCATGAAAAGTATGAACATGAAAAGTATGAGCGTGAAAAGTATGAGCATGAAAAGTATGAGCATGAAAAGTATGAGCATGAAAAGTATGAGCATGTACAGCACTAAATACTTAGTTGGGGCTCCTTTTGCCTGAATTTGCAGCAATGCGGCGTGGCATGGAGTCGATCAGTCTGTGGCACTGCTCAGGTGTTATGAGAGCCCAGGTTGCTCTGATAGTGGCCTTCAGCTCTTCTGCATTGTTGGGTCTGGCATATCGCATCTTCCTCTTCACAATGCCCCATAGATTTTCTATGGGGTTAAGGTCAGGCGAGTTTGCTGGCCAATTAAGAACAGGGATACCATGATCCTTAAACCAGGTACTGGTAGCTTTGGTACTGTGTGGGCGGTGCCAAGTCCTGTTGGAAAATGAAATCTGGCTCTTCATAAAATTGGTCAGCAGCAGGAAGCATGAAGTGCTCTAGAACTTCCTTCTATACGGCTGCGTTGACCTCAGAAAACACAGTGGACCAACACCAGCAGATGACACGGCACCCCAAACCATCACTGACTGTGAAAACGTTACACTGGACCTCAAGCAACATGGATTGTGTGCCTCTCCTCTCTTCCTCCAGACTCTGGGTCCCTGATTTCCAAAGGAAATGCAAATTTTACTTTCACCAGAGAACTTAACTTTGGACCACTCAGTAGCAGTCCAGTCCTTTTTGTCTTTAGCCCAGGCGAGGCGCTTATGATGCTGTCTGTTGTTCAAGAGTGGCTTGACACAAGGAATGCGACAGCTGAAACCCATGTCTTGCATACGTCTGTGTGGTACTTAACCACTTGCCGACCGCCGATCGGCATTTGACGGCGGCAAAGTGGCTCGTTCCCGCAAATCGCCGTCATACGACGGCGGCTGCGGGAACGAGTTTAGTGAGCGCGCGCGCGCCGCCGGGGGGGGGCCAGGGGGGGCCAGGGAGCGGGTGCGGCGGCTTCAATTGCCCCCTGCAGGTTAACCCCTTCACTGCCAATGGCATTTACACAGTAATCAGTGCATTTTTATAGCACTGATCACTGTATAAATGCCAATGGTCCCAAAAAAGTGTCAAAACGTTCCGACATGTCCGCTGAAATATCGCAGTACCGCTAAAAATCGCAGATCGCCGCCATTTTTAGTAAAAAATAAAACAAAATTAAAAACCCCAAAAATGAATTCTCATCATCCGTAAACGTGACCACTTTTGCGCAAACCAATCAATAAACGCAGATTGCAATTTTTTTTATCGCAAATATGAGGAAGAATATAAATCGGCCAAAAACAGTGAAAAAAAATGTTTTTTTATATTTTTTTTTTGGATTTGTATTTTAGGAAAAAGTAAGAAATTTGGGTTTTTTTGCAAAATTGTCGCTCTTCTTTTGTTTATAGCGACGATCACAAATGACGCAGCGGCGATCAAATACCACCAAAAGAAAGCTCTATTTGTGGGAAAAAAAGGACGCAAATTTTGTTTGGGTACAACGTCGCACGACCGCGCAATTGTCAGTTAACAACGTCGCACGACCGCGCAATTGTCAGTTAAAGTGACGAAGCGCCGAATCGCAAAAAGGGCTCCGGTCCTAAAGCTGGAAATCCTTCCGGGGCTGAAGTGGTTAAAGCACTGACTCCAGCTACAGTCCACTATTTGTGAATCTCCCCCACATTTTTGAATGGGTTTTGTTTCACAATCCTCTCCAGGGTGCGGTTATCCCTATTGCTCGTACACTTTTTTCTACCACATCTTTTCCTTCCCTTCGCCTCTCTATTAATGTGCTTGGACACAGAGCTCTGTGAACAGCCAGCCTCTTTTGCAATGACCTTTTGTGTCTTGCCCTCCTCGTGCAAGGTGTCAATGGTCGTCTTTTGGACAAGTGTCAGGTCAGCAGTCTTCCCCATGATTGTGTAGCCTACAGAACTAGACTGAGAGACCATTTAAAGGCCTTTGCAGGTGTTTGGAGTTAATTAGCTGATCAGAGTGTGGCACCAGATGTCTTCAATATTGAACCTTTTCACAATATTCTAATTTTCTGAGATATTGAATTTGGGATTTTCCTTAGTCGTCAGTTATAATCATGAAAAGAAATAAACATTTGAAATATATCAGTCTGTGTGTAATGAATGAATATAATAGACAAGTTTCAATTTTTGAATGGAATTAGTGAAATAAATCAACTTTTTGATGATATTCTAATTATAGGACTGTATGTACCTACCAAACCATTTGAGATGTTCTCTATGTGGGTTACTGGTGGAAAAGATAACATTCTCCTCCCACCAGCCCATATATATATATTGGCCAGCGATGGGGAGAACTTAGCCCCCATAGAGGCACCCCTTGTGTATATGGTTCTCCTTTTTAACCCCTTCAATACCGGGCACTTAGAACACTTTACTACCAGACCAATTTTCAGTTTTCAGTGCTGTTGCGCTTTGAATGACAATTGCGCGGTCGTGCGACGCTGTACCCAAACAGATTTTTTATAATTTTGTTCCCACAAACAGAGCTTTCTTTTGGTGGTATTTGATCACCCCTGCTGTTTTTATTTTTTGCGCTACAAATAAAAAAAGACCGAAAATTTTGAAAAAAAAAAGAAATTCTCTATTTTTGTCACAAAACTTTGTAAATAAGTAAATTTTCTCCATCACTCGTGGGCACTGATGAGGCTACACTGACGGGCACTGATGTGGCAGTACTGATTGGCACTGATGAGGCGGCACTGATGAGGTGGCACTGATGATGAGGCACTTATATGCAGCAATGATGAGCACTGTTAGGCGGCACTGATAAGCAGCACTGACAGGTACTGATAGGTGGCACTGATATACAGCACTGATGGACACTACTAAGCGGCACTGATGGGCACTCATAGACAGCACTGATTGGCACTCATAGGCAGCACTGGGCACTGATAGGTGGCACTGATGGGCACTGATAGGTGGCCACTGGTAGGTGGCAATGGTGGGCACTGATATGTGGCACTGGTATGCATTGATAGGGGCACTGGTAAGCACTGATAGGGGCACTGGTGGGCATATATACTGATAGGGGCTCATTCACTGGTGATCTAGGGTGGCATTTGAAGGAGTGCCATCCACATTGGGCACTATATCTCTTACCTGGTGGTCTAGGGGGGTCTCCCTGGTGGTCCACATCGGCTCCCTGGTGGTCCCTGGTCGGCTCCCTGGTGGTCCTGGGTGGGAACATCCCTGGTGGTCCCTGGGCAGGCTCCCTGGTGGTCTAGGGTGGCGATCCGAGGGGGGGGCTGTGCTGATAAATCATCAGCACAAACCCTCCCTGTCAGGAGAGCAGCCGATCTGCAGACCTGAGTACAGGACAGCCGATAAACGGCTTTTCTGTGTTACACTGTGACCAGCTGTGATTGGTCACGGCTGGTCACATGGTAAAGTGCTTCGGATGGAAGCACTTTAGCGAGATCGGTATTGCGGGGGGTCAGACTGATGGGCGCGCGGTGGCTTGTTATCCTGAGGACGTCATATGACCTCCAGTCAGGATAACTAAGCCACTTCCCGGCCGTCATTTTGCATACGGCGGTCGGGAAGTGGTTAATGTAATGTATGCTGTGATCAAGGCGCCCTTCTGTCGCCGAAACGCGTCAGCGTCTTACCTGTAACCGTGTCATATATGGAACGATGGAATAAAAGATAATTCTCAAGATTTCCAGTGAGTCATTCTTCTAGTTTCCATATGCTAACTCTGAAATGCTTGGAGGACGTTTTTGAGACAGAGCACCTGCAAGGGTGAAGTATAATTGCCTGTGTTGGGCTTGGCTGTGCAGAGCGGTGTTTCCCTGTGTGTTCGTGCAATACTTTATGTCGCACCGTATTTGCAAAGCGGTCTTAAAAGCATATTTTTTTGGGAAAAAAATCACTTTTTTTAAATAAAAAAAAAAAGAAAACAGTAAAGTTTGCCCAATTTGTTTCCATATTGTGAAAGATAATATTACGCTGAGTAAATTGATACCCCACAAGTTACGCTTCAAAATTGCACCCACTCATGGAATGGTGACAAACTTTGACACTTAAAAATCTCCATTGGCAACGTTTAAAAATTTCTACAGGTTACCAGTTTAGAGTTACAGAGGAGGTCTAGTGCTAGAATTATTGCTCTCGCTCTAACGATCGAGGCGATACCTCACATGTGAGGTTTGAACACCGTTTTCATATGCGGATGCGACTTACGTATGCGTTCGCTTCTGCGCGCGAGCTTGGTGGGACAGGGAGCTTTCCATTTTTTTTTCTTATTTATTTTACTTTTCATTTTTTATTTTTACGCCGTCCTTTAACCACTTCCTGCCCGGCCTATTGACAAATGACGGCCGTACGGTGGCTTCGTTATCCCGACTGGACGTCATATGACGTCTTCAGGATAACCCGCAATCGCGCGCCTGCGGGGATGCGCATCACGGCGATCGGCGGTGCGATGGGTCAGTCTGACCCACCACATTACCGATCTTGGTAAAAAGCTTCCATCGGAAGCTCTTTACCATGTGGTCAGCCGTGACCAATCACGGCTGATCACGATGTAAACAGGAAGAGCCATTTACTGGCTTTTCCTCTGCAGACGTGAGTAGTGGATAGCCAATCGGTGGCTCTCTGGACGGGGGGGGTCTGTGCTGACTATTTACTAGTGCAGCCCCCCTCAGATCGCCACCCTAGACCACCAGGGGCCACCAGGGACATGGCCATCTTAATGAATGGGCACCCCTGGGCACTGCCCAGGGGCCCCAGGTGCATGGGGGCCCCATGATAATCTTGCATAATGTCATACTTGCCAACTGTCCCAGATTATTTGGTACAGTCACCCTTTTTGCTAAGCAGTCCAAGGATGGCTGTGTCCAGGACAGCGTCCTGGAACCTTTACTGTGTCCTCCTAAACCCAGCATACTGTGTCCTTTTGCTTCCCATGAGTATTGTGTCCCTCTTTTGATATTAGTCTTTGATTTATGGCAGGTTTTCTTATTGTTTAAAATCAATTTTATTGAAAGTACTAATAAATATATGTTTATTTTTATCAACTATTCTTACTTTAATTCTTGACAGTAGCAAGGGTAAGGGCCCCAGAGTATTACTTTGCCCAGAGACCCATGATGCTATTAAGATGGCCCTGACCAGGGAGAGCCCACCCACGGACCACCAGGGAGCTGGCACTAGACCACCAGGGAGATGATCAGGGAACCAAACACTAGACCACCAGGTAAGGGGCATAATGCCCAACATGCTGTGATATTGTTCATTTAGAGGACACTAATAGGAATTTCACAATATGGGGTTTATAGGTAGGGTTGCCACCTGTCCGGGATTCACCCGGACAGTTCGGGTTTGGAATCATGCATCCGGGTTTCAGACTGCCTGATACCCGGACACATTATTCAGACTGGACTATGGCTTCTCAGCAGGGTTGCTGGCTGCAGGTGTCTAAGCTGAGAGAATCTGTTACATTCTCTTTCACATTGCTCAAAGCCGGCAATAACAACCCCCCCCAGACACACACAGATGGGAGAGGAGAGAGGGCTCAATCTGCACCTCTTCCTCGCTCCCCTACCCCTCTGTGTCTGCCCCACACTCCAATCCCCGGTGCTGTGCCTCAGAAATGGAAAGTGGGAGATGGAAATTTGAAGTACAGCAGCCTCAGATACATCTGAATTGTGTGTACACTAAGGTAAATCAGGGTTCTCAGAGCACCCCTTACATCAGAGTTCCCTTTTACACCAGAGGCCACCACGTTCCCCCATACATCAGATTCCTCTCCGTACATCAGAGTTCTCAATGTTCCCCCTGAAATCAGGGTTCTCAGAGCATCCCTTATGTTAGAGTCCCCACAGATCTCCCTTACATCAGTCTGCAGAGTCCCCCCTTACAGTGAAAGGGAACTCTGCGGACTCTGATGTAAAGGGGGACTCTTCTTATTAACTTCACACGATTAGAAATGTTATTTAATAGCAAAATATATGTATAGTTTATACCATAAAAACAAATCGCTGTGCACCGCTAAAGTGTTCGGGTTTGACTTGAAGAAAAGGTGGCAACCCTATTTATAGGGCACATAGTTCAAGTTTCAATTTAAATTAATTTTTATTGCGCTGCCTCCCCCACTCTCATAATGCTCAACATGGCTGGCACTCAGTGCTAATTATAGATGCCACCCTAGACCACCAGGGAATGGACACCTTACATTGCCCTCTTTCAGTGCAGCTTATCAGTGTCAACCATTGCCGCCTATCAGTGCCCACCAGTGCCACCTATGAGTGCCCATCAGTGCCGCTTAAGAGTGCCCGTCAGTACTGCATATCAGTGCCACCTATTAGTGCCTGTCAGCGCTGCTTATCAGTGCCCATCAGTGCTGCATATAAGTGCCTCATCATCAGTGCCCGTCAGTGTCACCTCATCAGTGCCAATCAGTACTACCTCATCAGTGCCCTTCAGTGTAGCCTATCAGTGCCCATCCGTGATGGAGAAAATTTATTTATTTACAAAGTTTTGTGACAGAAACGGAGAAAAACTTTTTTTTTTCAAAAACGCCCCTGTCCATTAAAATTAATAGGCAGTGCTTCCAAAGCGCCTAAAAAGCCCAAACAGGCTCTTTTTATGTTTTTTTTTTAAGGTTGCATTGTCATGTGACTTTAACCACTTCAGCCCCGGAAGGATTTCCCTCTTTAGGACCAGAGCACTTTTTGCGATTCATCGCTTTAACTGACAATTGCGCGGTCGTGCGATGTTGTAGCCAAACTAAATTTGCGTTCTTTTTTCCCACAAATAGAGATTTCTTTTGGTGGTATTTGATCACCTCTGCGTCATTTCTGATCGCCGCTATAAACAAAAGAAGAACGACCATTTTGCAAAAAAAACGCACATTTCTTACTTTTTGCTAGAATACAAATCCAAAAAAAGATATAAATAAACACATTTATTCATCAGTTTTGGCCAATTTATATTCTTCCTCATATTTTTGGTAATAAAAAAAAAAAAAAACAATTGCGATCGCCGTTTATTGATTGGTCTACGCAAATTTTGCCGCATTTACAAACCATGAGAATTAATTTCTGACGTTTTTACAATTTATTTTTTTACTAATAATGGCAGCGATCTGCGATTTTTATCGGGACTGCGATATTGCGGCGGACATGTCGGAACATTTTGACACTTTTTTGGGACCAATGACATTTATTCAGCGATCAGAAATGTAATTATCCACTGATTACTGTATAAATGTCACTGGCAGTGAAGGGGTTAACCTGCAGGGAGAGATCAAGGGGGTAACTGTGTTCCCTGGGTGTTCTAACTGTGGGGGGGCTGGGCTGCCAGGGGCACCAGAGATCTAACTGAGCCCAGTTACAGGGATCAGTAGATCTCTTAGATTCCGCCTGACAGAGCGGGGAACCGCCATGTTTACATCAGCGGTTCCCCGTTTTTCTTCTGTAGTAAGAAATTGCGGCTCGCCGGCAGAGATGGGGTCCGCCCAAGCCGCGGGCACACTGCTGCAGAGTGTGGCATGTGTGAGCCACCGTTTAAAGATGGCAATTTGCGGGACGCTGCCAGTCTGCAGCAGTAAATGTATGGGAACTGGTTAAAAAATGCGCACAGCTAGTGCCTCAAAAGCGCCGCAAAACGCCTGGCGTTTTATCGGCAGTTTTTGCAGCGCTTCAGTGTGAAAGGGGTCTTAGACAATAAACAGTCCCTGATGGAAATTGAGAAGGGGAGAAAATGGGGTTTAAAAGTAACTCTGCAGTAAAGATGGAATCTGCAGGTCTTCAGCTAGCACTTGAAGAACTGTGAATGGGACAACCCTGGTTGGTAAACCACAGAGTCTTCCTGTGTAATTTTAGTAAAAAGTAATCTCTGTGGCCGCTTGGTTAACAGGTATTATACCCTGTGGAACTACAGATGCCAGCGATGTGAACAAAGCACCGGTGTCTGTATACAGTGTCTATGTGATTAAATAAGCTTGTATTCCGGCCATACCACTTGTACCAGCAATGCAAACAAAGACAATGGTGTGTATACTGTGTCTATGTGATTAATTGGGCAGGTGCCCTCTCACCAATACTATAACTGAGGATGCAGATGGTGATGAAGATGATGGTGGCTTTTCAGGATTTCCTTCTGGGTCCTGGCTCAGGGGATGGCACCCCACCTCCATCGCACTGCTCCACGGTAGGGTTGCCACCTCATCCCTTTAATCCAGGACACATATTAATTACACAGGTTGTTCTGTGGCTGATTAACCACTTCAGCCCCGGAAGGATTTCCAGCTTTAGGACCGGAGCCCTTTTTGCGATTCGGCGCTGCGTCGCTTTAACTGACACGTTTTTCCCGAGGCCAGGATTTCGACCTTTAGGAAGGCCCCGACTTCACCAATTAGTCGGTGTCTTGTTGGACACATTAATTATACACAGGACCTAATTTCCCTACTCCACCGTTGGGATGGCACCTCGTCACGCTACCTCCACCCCACGGTAGGGGACTCGGTCCTGGGTCTTCCTTTAGGACTTTTCGGTGGTAGTAGAAGTAGTGGTAGACGTAGGAGTCAATATCATAACCACTCTCCCGTGGACGGGTTAATTAGTGTATCTGTGTCATATGTGTGGTAACAGAAACAAACGTAACGACCATGTTCACCATACCGGCCTTATGTTCGAATAAATTAG
>BLSH010153546.1:47380-72678 GCA_018402905.1 Glandirana rugosa
GAGATGACTGTGGCAAGAGACGAGATGACTGTGGCAGGTGACGAGATGACTGTGGTAGGAGACGACAGTGTCAGTAGAGCAGAGGACGGTGTCAGTAGAGCAGAGGGCGGTGTCAGTAGAGCAGAGGGCAGTGTCAGTAGAGCAGTGGATGGTGTCAGTAGAGCAGAGGACGGTGTCAGTAGAGCAGTGGATGGTGTCAGTAGAGCAGTGGGCGGTGTCAGTAGGGCAGTGGATGGTGTCAGTAGAGCAGAGGACGGTGTCAGTAGAGCAGAGGGCTTTGTCAGTAGAGCAGTGGATGGTGTCAGTAGAGCAGTGGACGGTGTCAGTAGAGCAGTGAATGGTGTCAGTAGGACAGTGGATGGTGTCAGTAGAGCAGTGGATGGTGTCAGTAGAGCAGAATATGGTGTCAGTAGGACAGTGAATGGTGTCAGTAGAGCAGTGGATGGTGTCAGTAGAGCAGAGGGCATTGTCAGTAGAGCAGTGGATGGTGTAAGTAGAGCAGTGGACGGTGTCAGTAGAGCAGTGGATGGTGTCAGTAGGACAGTGGATGGTGTAAGTAGAGCAGTGGATGATGTCAGTAGGACAGTGGATGGTGTAAGTAGAGCAGTGGATGGTGTAAGTAGAGCAGTGGACGGTGTCAGTAGGGCAGTGGATGGTGTCAGTAGAGCAGTGGACAGTGTCAGTAGAGCAGAGGGCAGTGTCAATAGAGCAGTGGATGGTGTCAATAGAGCAGTGGACGGTGTCAGTAGAGCAGAGGGCATTGTCAGTAGAGCAGTGGATGGTGTCAGTAGAGCAGTGGACGGTGTCAGTAGAGCAGTGGATGGTGTCAGTAGAGCAGAGGGCATTGTCAGTAGAGCAGTGGATGGTGTCAGTAGAGCAGTGGACGGTGTCAGTAGAGCAGTGAATGGTGTCAGTAGGACAGTGGATGGTGTCAGTAGAGCAGTGGATGGTGTCAGTAGAGCAGAAGATGGTGTCAGTAGGACAGTGAATGGTGTCAGTAGAGCAGTGGATGGTGTCAGTAGAGCAGAGGGCATTGTCAGTAGAGCAGTGGATGGTGTCAGTAGAGCAGTGGACGGTGTCAGTAGAGCAGTGAATGGTGTCAGTAGGATAGTGGATGATGTCAGTAGAGCAGTGGATGGTGTCAGTAGAGCAGAGGGCATTGTCAGTAGGGCAGTGGATGGTGTCAGTAGGGCAGTGGACGGTGTCAGTAGGGCAGTGGACGGTGTCAGTAGAGCAGTGGATGATGTCAGTAGAGCAGAAGATGGTGTCAGTAGGACAGTGAATGGTGTCAGTAGAGCAGTGGATGGTGTCAGTAGAGCAGAGGGCATTGTCAGTAGGGCAGTGGATGGTGTCAGTAGGGCAGTGGACGGTGTCAGTAGGGCAGTGGACGGTGTCAGTAGAGCAGTGGATGATGTCAGTAGAGCAGAAGATGGTGTCAGTAGGACAGTGGATGGTGTCAGTAGGGCAGTGGACGGTGTCAGTAGAGCAGTGGATGATGTCAGTAGAGCAGAAGATGGTGTCAGTAGGACAGTGGATGGTGTCAGCAGAGCAGTGGACGGTGTCAGTAGAGCAGAGGGCATTGTCAGTAGAGCAGTGGATGGTGGGATGGTGTCAGTAGAGCAGTGGACGGTGTCAGTAGAGCAGTGGACGGTGTCAGTAGGGTAGTGGTAATGCAGTTGTGGACGGGGCCTACTTACCCTGTACTTGGGGTTACCGCTCTCATGTATGCACTCACTAATGCCCGGCACAGGCACAGCTGCAGTCATTGTAACACATGCACCTTCCTCTTGTGAACAACTCCATCCCATGTCGCTGCACACCTTGTCTTCTAAACGTAGCAATTAGAGGGGAATACCTGCTCCACCAGTCCACCATTTCTCTGCCACCTCACTCCCAGTAACAGAATGGGGTGCTGCCGTGCAGTAAGCGCGGACCTCAAGCGTTTACTTAAAGTGGTTGTAAAGGTTAAGAACAAATTACAGCCAGCTCCTCTGTTCTTTTAATCTACCCTACACTGTGTAATGCCTGTAAGTACCTTATCTTTGCACTTTTATGGCCGGTCATGTGACCGCCGGCTCCTCTATTCCTCCGATCTATGGGCTACAGAGGGAGGGGCCGTGTTCCCCCTCCCACGTCTGCCGGGGAGGTCATGTGACCGCTGTGACCACCCAGAAGGGATCAAAGATAAGGTATTTTCAGGCTTCATTTTACAAAAACATTTACACAGTGTAGGAGAGATTAGTATAACAGAGACTGTAATTGTTCTTTAACTGCCAGCTACTAATATCAGCAAGAGGGGAGGGCGGGGGCTGATAGGGGGAGATACAATCAGGAGCTGACAGGCATGGCGGGAGAGGGGAGAGAGGAGAGCAGTGGGTTGACAGAGGCTGACCATGGTAATCAGGACTTAGCAGCCATGATTATCCTGGTCAGCACACAGAGGGGGGCACAGAAACAGGCAGGATCAGCCAGGCTTTTTATAGCTTAGAGAGGGACAGTTTAGACAGCACAAGCACTGCTATAAGGGAACAGGAGCTCTCTTTTTTTAGGGTTACAAACACTTTAATTGACTTCTTCCTCTCCTGTACCTAAGCTAGGTCCATGGGGTCTCCATACCACAGGTTCGGTCCTAATTGCTTTTGAGGTACCAATCACTAGGGCAGGATTCAGCACCGACCCCCCCTCCCCCCACCAGAGGACTCATGCCAGTACTGCATTCCCCTGTCTGGCTACTATTAAATTCCCACCAGTTCATGCTTACCCTTAGCAATTACACACTTCCCACCAGCAATTCTGCTGAGTTAACCCTCCGTGATGGCCTTCCATTCCTTTCTCTTCACCCCATATGGGCTTACAGGCCCTATTCTGCTACATATGCCATGTGCCAGCATGCACCCCTTTACAGTAACTTCAGGCCAGGCTTTTAACAGTGAAATTAAACTTTATTTGACAGACTCAATATCACAGTACAACAGTTCAGTAAAGGTGCTTCCCTAGCTAACTAGATCCAGGTTGCCCAGTGCATACCTTTCCCCAAGGTGAGAGTCCATAATGTGGAAGAGTTCTGCCTCAGGAAACCTTCCCTAGAGGGTATTCCACACGTTGCTAGTGATCACATCTTCTAGCTTTGCCTCTTGACTACTTCCCATGCAGGCCACGGTCCCAGGACGGACCTCGGTGTAGAGTCTTTCCCTTTTTTTTTTTTCAAAGATTTTCTATTAGAAATAACAGGATACAAATGTGGTACAGAGTAACGACATTTCACCATTGTATAGCGCCCTGCATTGGGACTTTAAGCATATTATAATCTGACAATAACAAAACATAGTAATACGGTTGGCGTGAGGAATCAAATAAGATTGTAAGAGAGAGAGAGGGGGCATACATAAGGTCGATTAACAAAGTAACATTACATATATATCACTTAGTACTTGGACATCCCTCGGTCACCCGGGCTCACATCCGCTGAATGTCAGCTGTCCGAGTGGGTCAAACTCAGATTCGTGTATAGTATAGAAGCTAGACTTATTCTCTCACTAGATGTCTGGTTAAAAGTGTTAATGTAGGGGTGGTATGGGCATGTATTATCCTCGATCCCTTAGCGGGGAGTGAGTACTTTTGGGTGGCTTCGTGTTTGGTGTCCCGGATTGAAGTAGGTGCATCTCGTTATGCAAGAGAGGGTAGGGTGGGGGGTGGTAGGGGGATAGCCAGGAAGGAGAGGGTAGGGACGGGGATAAAGGAGACTAGGGGGGATACGGGGAGGAGGGGGAGGTTACTCGCCTTCCCTGTCCCCACGACAGGTTGGGTCGTGAGGTTGATAGTCCTAATTAAAGGGTTGGTGGATCTGCATCTTGTCAGTGGCGGCTATTCCGTAGCGGGTTATCTCTCTTGGATGTGGATGGATGAGTCCCCGAGCTCTGCACCCCGAGCCCGCCGTTTTTTGAAGCCTATTAGAGCCTCAGGCTCTAATCACGTGCTTCTAAAAAAAAAACCCCATTGGAATCCATGCATCCAGCGCCCTGCATGTAGATTAGGGGCCCGGATGCATGGATTAGAGGGGCGGCGCCCCTGTGCCCAGCATTATGGGCTGCCACTGCTCACCATTAAAGCTTACCTGCCAAGACCCACGACAAATGCTTAAGGGTCCCCGCTCAGGCGATCAAAGTTTGATGAGTTGAATGCTGCTGACGAGGTGAGGGTGCAGGCTGAGCAGAGGTCCATCCAGACCTAAAGTGCACTGCAGAAATAAGAAGAAATAGCGTAGCCACCGCACACCTCACCCGGCCTGAGTACTTAGTAGGTAAAAGTAGCTTCAGCTCGATTCATTCAAACCACATGCCCAACATGTTTCACCCCACCTCTGGGGCTGAATCATTGAGAACGGGGCATGGCCTGGATGAATCGAGCTGAGGCTGCTTTTACTTGCTAACCACTTGGGCTGGGCGAGGTGTGAGGTAGTGGGAAGAGGTTCAAGTGGTTGTCAACTCGTGACAACCACTTTAACCTACAGGTAAGACTATAATAAGGCTTACCTGTAGGTGCCCTGCATATCTTCCAAACCTGCACGGTTTAGGAGATATGCAGTGTACTAGATGTGCCGATGTCATTTCGGCATATGCGCAGTGAAGAAACGACCTCCATGCTGTTTCTTCACTGTGATCGTGCCGTGACTGGCGGCTCCCGTGCATGCGCAGAAGTGACGTCACGCGACTCCGGCCAGTCACAGAGGAAGAGGGGCTGAAGATGGATGCTGCCAACACAGGGGACTGCGCTGGACATCGCAGGCTTCATTTTCAGGTAAGTGACACAAAATGTGATGCATAGTAGCCCATTATGCATCTACATTGCAGGGAATGTAGAGCAGTGGTTCTCAACTCCAGTCCCCGGGACCCACCAACAGGCCAGATTTTAAGTATTACCTTGGGGAGATGCAGACTAGAATGCTGCAATCACTGAGCAGCAAATGATATCACCTGTGATGTATTTCAGTTATCCTGCAAACCTGGCCTGTTAGTGGGTCCCGAGGACCGGAGTTGAGAACCACTGATGTAGAGGAAGTAAACCCCATCTGGATTTACTTCCTCTTTAAAAAACATTTTTTTACTGACCCTTTCCCAGCCCAGGAAACAAAAGTGTGAATAAACATATTTTTAAACTGAGACCTTCCATTATTATTAATACTATCATACAGGATTTGTATAGTGCCAACAGTTTACACAGCGCTTTTCAACTTTAGGGTATACACTCAAATACAGTAGGAATCAGAGGGCCCCGCTCCTTAGAGCTTACAATCTAAGAGGGAAGGTCAAGAAATACAAGAGGTAATAACTGTGGGGGATGTGTTGATGGAGGAGATAAATATACAGTTGTTAGGTGGGGGCCAGATAGGCTTCTCTGAAGAGATGAATTTTCAGGGATCGTCTGAAGGTGGACAAAATAGGAGAAAGTCAGAAAGATTGGGGTAGAGATTTCCAGAGGATGGGAGAGGCTCTGGAGAAGTCCTGGAGGCGAGCACGGGAGGAGGTTACAAGGGAGCTAGAGAGCAGGAGGTCTTGGGAGGAGCGAAGAGATCGATTTGGTTGGTATTTTGAGACCAGGTTAGTGATGTAGCTGGGGGCCAGGCTGTGAATTGCTTTATAAGTTATTGTTAGTATCTTGAATTTAATTAGTTGGTTGAGTGGCAGCCAATGGAGTGATTGACATAGGGGTGTAGCAGACGCAGAGCTGTTTTTAAGGTGGATGAGCCTGGCGGCAGCATTCATGATGGACTGAAGTGGGGAGGAGCCAGTGAGGAGGGAGTTGCAGTGGTCGAGGCGAGAGATGACCAGGGAGTGGATTAGTAGCTTTGTGGCGTCATTGGTTAAGAAGGGGCGTATCTTGGAGATGTTGCGGAGGTTGAGGCAGCAAATTTTGGATAGCGATTGGATGTGGGGCCGAAAGGTTCCTTCGGATTCCAGGATTACACCTAGGCCTTGGCGTGGGGGGACGGGTTGATAGTTGAGCTGTTGATTTTGACAGAGAAAACAGGGGAAGTGGCACGTGGGGGAGGAAATATCATGAGCTCGGTTTTGGATAGGTTGAGTTTGAGGAAGTGATGTGACATCCAGGCTGATATGTCTGTTAGTAAGTTGGTGATTTGTGAGAAGACAGATGGAGAGAGCTGGGGGGTTGAGAGATAGATTTGTGTGTCATCAGCATAGAGATGATACTGAAAGCCATGGGAGGCAATCAATTGACCCAGGGAGGAGGTGTAGATTGAGAAAAGGAGAGGTCCAAGAACAGAACCTTGGGGGACACCGACAGAGAAAGGAAGAGGAGAGGAGGAAGTAGAGTTGTAAGTGACACTGAAGGAGCGGTGGGATAGGTAGGATGAGAACCAGCGAAGAGAACAGTCACGGAGACCAAATAGGCTTCAAAGGAATTTTTACCAGTGGTACCAAATCCAAACTCCAGAAAAAAAAAGCAGGGGTTAAATGATCTTTATGTCTAGGAGTGCCAGAATAAAGAGAGGCCCGAAGCAAAAAAAAAAAAAAAATGAGCGCAGGGCCTTAATGACAGGGTGCCCTGGGCGGAGACAGAGGGGTTAGTCAGTGAAGGGGGGTGTTATCAGAGATGGGGGTGTGTCAGGTTTATAAGGCAGGGCGGTGGCAGGGGGCAGCAGAGCGGGAACAGAACGGATTCCCACCCTCCCTCCCCTTTATTATATGGTTAGTGGTAGAGATGGTCTATACTTATGACGGTTGGGGTCTCAGGAGGCCGTTTCAAGTTGGTCAGTTGGGAAGGATCCATCAGAGGTATGGAGTCCTCAGTGGTGTCAGTTACATAGGTTAACTGGAAAGGATGGTACCCGAGCCGGCGTAGTGCGGCTGGGAAATGGATGGTATAAAACACGGACGTGATTGGTGTGATAGGGCCTCCTGGGATTCCTACCGGCTTAAATTATGGTTTGGTTTATTTCTGTTATGGATTTTAAAAAAATTGGTTTGTTAAATAAAACGGCCTAACGGCCAATTCCTCCATATGGTGTGCTGTGTCGTTATTTTAAATATAAGGGGTACGCGTAAGGTCTACACGGGTCAAGATAAATTATTATGCTTTTCTTCTTACAATAGTCGCTTGAATCAGGCATTTAACAAGTTCCGTGTGGAGCCGCCAGTACAGAGTCCAGGCCTGACAGAAATGGCTGAGATGACAGGAGCACTGCGGAGGCCATGGATCCGGGCAAGCCTCCAGAGAACCACCGCAGGAAACTCCAGAAAGGAGCTGTCAAAGGAGCAGACCAATTTCACCCCTTTGTTAAAAAGAAGGTCAATATGCATCTTTTAGTAATTAGCAGGAATGGGCCGAACACCACATTTGAGCGCCATCAAAGTCTATGGGACTCGAACAAAAAAAGTGCTAATTTTAAAGGCTTATATGAAAGTTATTGCCATATAAAGTGTATGGGTCCTGCCCTAGGGGACATGTATCAATGCAAAAAAAAAGTTTTTAAATCGATCGTTTTTTTTAGGGGCAGTGATTTTATTAATGCCTTAAGTGAAACAATAAAAATGAAATATTCCTTTAAATATCGTGCCTGGGGGGTCCCCTTAGTCTGCCTGTAATGTGGCGCATCTGTGTGATATTTAGAACATAGCCAGAGCAAAATGACATTTGTAAAGAAAAAATTGCCAAAATGGCTGTAATGTATTGCCGGCTCCCAGCAATATACAAAAAAAATCACTGAAAAAAATTTGTGTGGGCCCCCCTCACCCCACACTCCATACCAGGCCCTTCGGGTCTGGTATGAATTTTAAGGAGATCTTCCACCCAAAATTAAAAAAAGAATTGACTTGGACAGCCCCCCCAAAAATCCATACCAGACCCTTATCCGAGCATGCAACCTGGCCAACCAGGATAGGGGGGTGACGGGCGAGCGCCCTCCCCCCCTCCTGAACCGTACCAGGCTACATGCCCTCAACATGGGGAGTATGGGTGCTTTGGGGCAGGGGGGAACAAATCAGGAGTCATTCATCAGGCTCTCTGACTGCCTGCTGAATGACTCCTGATTTATACAAATACAGACATTTACCATCTTTCCACTCCCATCTGGTAATTTGGTAATTTGACTGGTCATCCCCTGAATCTTCAGGGGACTGGGATCTAAAACCTCTCCAGGGAACTGTGGAAATATCCACTAATATCCCTTTGGATGTGCTGGACTATGTGTACCAATTGCATACCCTATTAAGTCTGTATTTGGAGCTTTTCACCTTCAAATAACACAGGTCGGGTGGGGTGCCCCTTGTGCTAAAACTAATTAGACACCACACAGAGAGGCCGGGAGTCCTAAGAGCCACTATAGGAGCCACTGGGACATGTCACCCATAATATAACTCAAAATGAATCAAAACATTCAAATTTTATTGTAAATAACACATTTAAATCAGAAACTGATTAAACAAAAAAGAGACAGACACCACCATCCAATCACCAACATGTCAACATTGTCAATTAAAAACCATGGTACAGATGTGTGTCACACATATCACCACTCACACCATACACAATTAAATGACATAAATCAAGGTCACAGTAATGTGAAAAAAAGTGTATGTAGGGGTGAAAAAACAGTCACGCTCAATTAAGAAGATGAAACCCCCCATAAGGGAGTATAGGATGTAATATGGAGCCTGGAGAAGCAAATAAGAATATTCTATGTCTATTGTTCAGCACAATGAAAGCCACTCATATGTAATGCCGCATATAGTGCAATAGAGTTCACTCAAATTAACCTGATGATGTGAGTCTGTGCTAAACCAATCATATTCACAGTTTATGGGGAGGTTTCATCTTTTTAATTGAGCGTGACTGTTTTTTCGCCCCTACATACACTTTTTTCAATTTTTTTCACATTACTGTGACCTTGATTTATGTGATTTAATTGTGTATGGTGTGAGTGGTGATATGTGTGACACACATCTGTACCATGGTTTTTAATTGACAACGTTGACATGTTGGTGATGGGATGGTGGTGTCTGTCTCTTTTTTGTTTAATAATTTTCTGATTTAAATTTGTTATTTACAATAAAATTGGAATTTTTTAGATTAATTTTGAGTTATAGTATGGGTGACATGTCCCAGTGGCTCCTATAGTGGCTCTTAGGACTCCTGGTCTCTCTGTGTGGTGTCTAATTAGTTTTAGTACATGTATTTGCCACGGAGCTCCACTTTATATATCTTGTGGTGAGTGGACTAGCCCATTGGGTGGCTTAATTTTGGACCACCTGGTTCGTCAGGAGTCTCTAAAGCTTGTTTAGTTAGTTGTTCTAGTGTTCATGCGGGGGACTGGTGACCCTTTCTTTTTTGAGTACTCGCTGATTAATGATTGGACTTTACAGACACCTCCTTGTTCCCATTTCCAGCATTACATTTCAGTGAGATTGCTTAATTTGGGTAAATCTAGTGATTGTATGGTTATTCCTCTTCATAGTGTGACCTCCTGGGGATGTGACCCTTTAGGATAAACGGGAAGGTGAATTGGGGTACTATCAGATATAGTTAGATACTATAAGTGGTAATTCATTTTATGATTTATTATCTCTAAATATTCATCTTTTTGTCATCCTCCCTACTCAAAGGAGTGGTAGGTAGTATGGCCTATGTATTAGGGGAGGAAATCGATACAGAGATTAGGGCGGCGTTAAATGGTGATCAAGTAGATAAGGAAACTAGGGAGGAGGAAATAAAAAGGAGATTTAAAACCCATAAAAAAACTTTTGATCAAACATCTTAACCGAAAATGGGATGTGTCCTTTTTGGACAGTTATATTGCTCAGAGAATTATACCTAGGGGCCTAAGGGATAGAGTCATCCCTGCGGAACATTTGCAGAATGATCGTTTCTCCCCAAATGGAAAGAACTCTGTATCTCCCATGGAGTTGATCTAATGAAACTCATTGTAGAGGAAGAGAGGGCCCAATTGGGTGAGCTTAAAAGTGAAATAGAGAAAAGTAGTTCTGACATGGCCCCTTGTAGTGAGGAAGCTGAGTTTAGAAACCAAAATGAATGAGCCAAAAAGGAAGTGGACAGGGTTCAAAAAAATGTAAAAACTACAAAACAAGCAAAGTTTAGAAGGGATCTTCAGGACTGGGAAAGGGGGGAAATTTTTGATTTATCCACCCAGCGAGGCAGGAGTAGGTCCAGACGTAGACGACAAAACTCCCCTTTTTCTCAGTCGGAGGAGGAGGGTCTCATAAGTGAGACCAATAGTGATGGTTCAACCAGACCTGTGTCCGTCTATTTTTTAGATCAAGACCCGGACACAGTGACGTCCCCTTTACAAAGTCGCCAGGGAAAAACGGGCATCCTAAAGGGAACCAAAAAGGCACAGGTAGAAAGAGAAAAAGAAAAAGGCAAAGAAAAAGGAGAAACAGAGATTCGGAGCAGAATGAGGAATCAGAAAAGGGGAAATTTTAGACTGCCCCCTCTGCATTGCTGGGGATATATGAGGGTGGTTAATTTATCCTCCTTTCCCCTGAGGGAGATCCATGTCAAAGTCCTCAGCAAAGGTCTGTCTTTCTCCCCTAAATGCAACATGGAGGAATTTACGGTCTTTAAAGACCTTAACCTCTTCCTACGTAAGGTCCTCTTTCGTTACTTACATGAACAGAAACAAAACAGTCAAATAGCATTGGAAGCTATGGGAGATGAAGATAAAAAAGCGTTGGAGGGGCCGCGAACGGAGATGGCAGCTTGAGTCCCGCTCTCCGACGCACAGGGAGACTTCCAGCCATAAACCGAGCACTTAGCCCTACGAAACGGCAACCCCGACCCTTCAGGACACTCAGCAACCCGACAAGAAAGATGTCCCGGAAAAAGAGCGGACTTCCAGAACCGAAGAAAATCACAGACTTCTTTGCGGGCCCTGTGCCGCCTCACAGGCAAGATGGCACCGGCTCACAACACAGCCCGACCATACAGGCCGCAGACGCAGTCTTTTCTCAAAATGAAGAAATGGACTGCACAGCGCCCAAGAAAGATGCGCCTGCCAGAGACACCCCCAAAAGGGCAGCCCCATCTCCATTTGCCTCTCCTTCACATCAAGCACCGGTAAGCAAGAAACATCTAGCTTTTCACCATAATAATACCGCTGAGGGGGACAGCTCGGGAGACGAACAGGACACATCTCTAGCTAATCTTCCCACCACAGATAACCCAGTGTCAGAGAACACACTAAAATGTATGCTGCTTACACTTCAAAAAGATCTTCAAAGAGATCTACACAGATCAATTTCACGCATGCAGGATCAGATTGAGGACTTAGGAGCTCGCACTGACACTGTAGAACAACAGCTCAGTAGCTATGCCACTGCCTATAACGAATTAGTGGATGCACACAGAGCCCAAACGGAGGAAATCGAACGTATCAACACTAAAATGGCTGATTTAGAAGACCGCTCGCGAAGGTGTAACTTAAAAATCAGGGGTATCCCAGAATCAATCCCCACGAACGAACTTACACCCTACCTCCAGAAAATGTTCGTTTCCCTTGTGCCAGCCCTGTCACAATTAGAACTCGCCATAGACAGGGCCCACCGCATACATAAGCCAGCACATATACCTGCAGATAAACCCAGAGATGTATTAACCCGTTTACACTTTTATCAAACTAAGGAAAAAGTCCTGATGGCAGCAAAAAACAGGTCGGCCCTACCTGACCCCTACTCGAGCCTTATGCTATTCTCTGACATCTCTGCGGCTACGGCCCAACGCAGAAGAGACTTCTCCCCCATAAACTCAACCCTCAGGCAAAACAACGTCCCTTACAAGTGGGGATACCCGTTTAAGCTTATGGTCACCCACCAAAGCAAGAACGCCACGATTTACCACTTGAAACACGGCCTCAAGCAACTTCAAAACTGGGGTATGTCCCCCCCACAACATAATCCGGCTGCAATTAAAACGATGCCTTCTCACGTCAATAGACCATGGCAAACCAAGAGGAACACCTGAAGATGTTCAACTCACACTGCAATTAACTCCCTCCATTAGGGCTTAACTCTACTCTCCCTGTGCCAGGCCTCCTCCTAATGCATTTCTTGAAGTTCAACTCCTCTTCATTAAGTTTTCTCCTCCTCCACTTAATGTGTGTTACACACACAGTACAGACTTCCCCTGTTATCCCCCTTATCCCTTCCTCCTTCCAGCTTCATATATACCTATCCCCAGGTGCCGGTTCAGAACCTCTACACACATTATTTGTGATAAAGCTCACAATCCATGTGTATCAGTACGATATTCTGCACAGCTGTATGATGCTAAGGGGAGGTCTCCACACGTTCTAAAAGTACCTCTTTCTCATTCCAAAGATGACGGCTAAAAGTATCTCAATCAATGCCAGAGGATTAAATTCCCCCTATAAAAGGGCTATGTTATGGAAAGACGCCCTGGCCTCCAAGGCCGATATTGTATGTGTCCAGGAGACACACTTTGCCTCACACAATCCCCCCAAATGCCAACACCCCACATTTCCAAACACATTCTTTGCACATGCCCCTACCAAGACCAAAGGCGTGATGATAGCCTTCAGAGACACTTTGGCTTTTCACTGTCACTCCCTAGACACTGACCCACACGGTCGCTACATCATTATTGATGCAACAATCAACAACTACCGCACCAGCTTAATAAACTTATATGGGCCTAACTCCAAACAAAAAAAAATTTTTAATTACCTCATTTCCAAGAAAACTCAACCCTTCAAGTCGCGCCCCATTATCATATGTGGCGACTTTAATGATGTCATGGAGCCAACTATTGACTCTACCAATCCCACCCGCAGACAAACTTCCTCGCTTCACACAATTGCCTACAATGAGGGGCTCTATGACGTGTGGAGATGTCTCCATGGTACAGAACGTGACTACTCCTTTTTCTCATCTGTACATAAGGTTTACTCTAGAATCGATCTGTTCCTGACAGACAAATACACTCTTCAAAAAGTTAAATCAGCGGCTATTGGAACTAGCACTTGGTCAGACCACGCCCCTATTTATTTGGAGCTGGTCTTGGCAAATTCGGGTACAATGCCCACCGCTTGGAGACTCAACACCTCCATATTGAACCACCCAGTCTACCAGAAACAGATAGAGGAAGCCATTGATAATTTTTTTACAGAAAATGATGGTTCTGTCACAGACCCAAATGTGTTATGGAATGCCCATAAGGCTTCCCTACGAGGAACCCTACCTACGAGGAACAGAAACTGCCCTTCTTAAACTCACAAATGATCTACTAACTGCAAAAACCAATGGACACTTCTCTATACTCCTACTCCTGGATCTTTCGGCTGCCTTTGATACTGTCGACCACCCCCTCCTCCTCAAAAAACTTTACTCCCTTGGTCTTCGTGACTGTGCTCTTCAGTGGCTCTCGTTCTACCTATCCCATCGCACTTTCAGCGTAACCTACAATTCTACCTCCTCCTCTCCTCTTCCCTTCTCTGTTGGGGTCCCCCAAGGTTCTGTTCTTGGACCCCTCTTATTTTCAATATAGACCTCTTCCCTGGGTCAGCTGATAGCCTCCCACGGCTTTCAATATAATTTCTACGCTGACGATACCCAAATCTACCTCTCCACCTCCCAACTCACCCCATCAGTCTCCTCACGTATCACTAGCTTATTAACAGACCTATCTGCCTGGATGTCCCACCACTTTCTTAAACTCAACTTGTCCAAAACTGAACTCATAATATTTCCTCCCCCACGTTCCAGTTCCCCCGACTTCTCTGTCAAGAGCAATGGCACAACCATCCACCCATCCCCACATGTCAGGGTGCTTGGTGTTATCCTGGACTCTGAACTCTCCTTTTGGCTCCACATCCAATCACTTTCTAAGGCTTGCCGCCTCAATCTCCGCAACATCTCTAAAATACGTCCCTTCCTAACCAATGAAACCACAAAGCTCCTGATTCACTCCCTGGTCATCTCTCGTCTCGACTACTGCAACTCCCTCCTCACTGGCCTACCTTTAAATAGACTAGCCCCTCTCCAGTCCATTATGAATGCCGCTGCCAGACTCATCCACCTTACAAACCGTTCAACGTCTGCCACCCCCCTCTGCCAATCCCTCCATTGGCTGCCACTTGCCCAACAAATTAAATTTAAAATACTAACAATCAGCTACAAAGCCATCCACAACTCTGCTCCCAGCTACATCACCAACCTTGTCTCAAAATACCAACCTAACCGTCCTCTTCGCTCCTCCCAAGACCTCCTGCTCTCCAGCTCCCTCATCACCTCCACTCATACTCGCCTCCAAGACTTCTCCCGAGCCTCTCCCATCCTCTGGAACTCCCTACCCCAATCGGTCGAATGTCCCCAAATCTATCCACCTTCAAGCGATCCCTGAAAACTTTTCTCTTCAGGGAAGCCTATCCTGCCATCACCCAATAACTACACTCGTTTATTCTCAATCAGCTCATCCCCCGCAGTTTACTGCCCTTTTTTATCATTTAACCCTCCCTCCTAGATTGTAAGCTCTAACGAGCAGGGCCCTCTGATTCCTCCTGTATTGAATTGTATTGTAATTGTACTGTCTGCCCTAATATTGTAAAGTGCTGCGTAAACTGTCGGCGCTATATAAATCCTGTATAATAATAATAATAATAATAACCCTTATTAACATAGCGGCCCATGAGAAGAAACAGCGCACCAAACAAATCTCCCAACTTCACTCTCGTATTCAACACCTGGAATCCCAAAACAAAAGCACTTACTCCCCAGCAACAGAAGAGGAGCTCAGAGGCCTCCGACACCAACTAAGCACCCTCTTTACAAACTCCTATGACTTCTACATTAAAATATTAAAACTGGCACATTATTCCTCAGGTAATAAACCTGGAGCCTTTCTGGCTAGACAATATAAACATAAAAGCAACTCAAAAAAAATCCCATACCTTACAGACGAAAACCAAAACAAAATCTTAAACCCTGCTGACATTGCAGAACAATTCCGCAAGTACTATCTGTCTCTCTACAATATCCAACCTGCTCCCTCCTACACCCCCCCCCCCCCCGACCTAGAAACGATTAGAACCTTCTTGGACCATGCCCATCTACCTACCATCCCAACAGATCAACTGGAACAATTATCCCTCCCCATAACCGATATAGAAATAGAGAAAGTAATACGTTCACTTCCACTTCATAAATCCTAAGGCCAGACGGATTCGTGAACGAATACTACAAAATGCACTTACAGAAACTCACCCTCACCTTTCCAAGGTATACAATCATATCAGCGACACAGGTAACTGCCCATCAGAATTCCTGGAATCATTGATAGTAACAATACCCAAACCAGGGAAACCAATGGACTCCCCCGCTAACTTTCGCCCAATTTCTCTACTTAATTCGGACACTAAAATTTATGCCAAAATTCTTGCTAACAGAATGGCCCAAATTACACCTTCCTTAATACATCCAGACCAAGTAGGATTTGTTCTAGGGAGACAAGCCTCTGATGGCACACGCAAACTCATAAATGTTACACAATGGGCAGAACACCACAGAATTCCTGCACTACTCATTTCTTTAGACGCCGAAAAGGCCTTTGAAAGAGAAAGGCCTATGAAAGAGACGCTGACAAGGTTTGGCTTCTCTGGCCGTATCTTGTCGGCCATATCCACCTTATACACTTCCCCAACAGCGAGAGTCTGGACTAACGGATTCCTGTCAGCCCCTTTCTCCATCACTAACGGTACCAGGCAGGGATGCCCATTATCGCCCCTTATCTTCTCTCTAATCATTGAGCCCCTTGCAGCCTATATACGTGCACACCCTCTCCTTTCAGGCATACAAATAGGCCCCACCCACCATAAAATCGGGCTATATGCGGACGATGTAGTCCTTACCTTATCCAATCCTCTCCACTCCCTTCCCCCTCTTTACAAGCTCCTAGAACACTTCGGAACTATCTCTCTCTACAAACTCAATAACTCCAAATGCCAAATGCTCCCCATAGGACTAGACTCCACAATTAAAAAACAGATAATAAGCGCTGTCCCCTTCTCATGGGCCCCTTTATCCTCCCTGCAATACCTGGGAGTTCAGATCACATCTCCAACCTCGAACCTTCTCTCCTCTAATCTAGCAATTCTCATGGTTACATTAGAGAAAGAAGTGAAAAATCTATCAACAACCCACACAACCTGAGAGGGCCGTATTGCCCTGGTAAAAATGTTCTTATTACCACATATTCTCTATATGTTCAGATCCCTCCCTATCCCAATTGTCCCAGCGCACCTTAAAAAACTACAAAAATTAATAAACTCCTTTATCTGGAACGCAAGACGCCCCAGGATTAAAGCATTAATACTCCTTAGACCAACGCTATATGTGGGCCTAGGAGCTCCAAATGTGACTGCTTATTACAGAGCTACTATCCTGACTACACTGAAGGAATGGTGGAATCCAAAACAGCACCCTCCCCGCATGGCGACAAATTGAAGCTATCGCCCTGGGTAAAGACCCTAAACACATTCTAGGCGCAATGGCTATATCTCCAACTGCAGGAAAACATTTCTTGAGCTCTATCACAACGACACTTAGAGTGTGGTGCTCAATCAACGGCCCTCATAACTCAGTCTCCAATAAAACTCTCCACAGACTTCCGCTACGATCTCTAGAATCCCTCATCCCACACCTCTCTTTAACCTCCTGAGTTGCAGCCGGCGTCACCACCGTGGGCCATCTTTTTCAACAGAACCACATGCAATCCTTTCAATCCCTGATGGACCAATACTCCTTGGATAAAGCCTCTTTCTATAAATACCTCCAAATAAGACATACTCTCCAATCCCTAAGAGAATTCCATGGGCATATAGTAGAAGATATCCTCAATTTATTCGACCATATGAAAACCCCTTGGAAAGGGATATCACCAATCTACAAAATCCTCACCAAACCCTCCTCTACAGAAAAAACTATATCTATGATAAAATGGGAACACTCCTTACAGTTCAAAGTCTCACAAACCCAATGGCACACGGCGGCATCTACCCCGCTGAAATACTCCAGATGTATTACTCATTGGGAATCAGCACAGAAACTACTACACCACTGGTATATCACGCCCATTCAACTAGCAAAAATGTCCCCAGACCACTCCAATCAATGCTGGAGAAGATGTGGTGCAACAGGATCACTTCCACATATTTGGTGGCACTGCCCACTCCTCATTACTTTCTGGGAGGATGTGTTCAAACTTGCAACAGCAATTACCGGGATAGCTATAACATCACACCCACCCCTAGCCTTACTGAACATAAACCAAGATCAACTTAGAGTTCCACTGTCTTCTCACCCACCTCTTCATAGCAGCCAAATTATCTATAGCACGTAAATGGAATACAACCTCTCCTCCAACCGTGCAATCCACCATTGACATCTTGAACGACCACACTCTCTATGAATACATGTTTGCGAAAGCAAACCTACAATTGAACACATTTTTCCAAAGATGGAACCCCTGGCTTCAACATCCTAAAGGAACTTTGAAACTATAGCAGAGATCACCAGCCAATGTACATGACTGATTTTTTGCCTTTCCTACAAACACCCTTAACAATGCACTCATTACCTACAGCAATGGAACATTAAATATAAGAAGGAGATAACCACCAACCCTCGCTTACTGCTACTTCCTAAAGAATAACCCATTTCTGAACCGGCACCATCCTATCCTGAACCACCCACCCCCCATCACCTTAATCCTTCCTCAATTCCCCCTAGTCCCTCTCCCTCTCCTCGTTACCAGGAAGGACCACATGAATTACCACGAACTGTTACTTATTTACCTATTAACCACTATTTGTTAATTTGAATGTTATAACTCTCGTTCCATAGAGTTGTTAAACCCACTTGAGGTTCTCACAAAGTGAAGCTCTCCTTAACAATTTCAGGGGCACCTATACATCTGGAACTAAGTGAGTCCCCCTACTAGACGCAGCAGGTTCCCATTAGGGGCGTCTGGGGCACCCACTTATCGTTTGTCAATAGACACTCCTGACCCTCCACTAATTTTGCTAATGAATCAAACCATAATTCATCTTTGAACCTCTTAGGTCACACAGAACCTTAAGTGGGCTTCTTTAGACGTTTTCACTTTATTGTTCACTATCTGTGGATTTGACACTGTACTGGTTATGTCGAGATTAACCACGGCTAATCTTACCTTGCAACCCTTCCCTACTTCTTTAAAACTTCAATAAAAATATTGAAACAAAAAAAAAAATGTGTTCATAGATAGACCAGAATACTCACATTTAAAATGATAAAAATCATCATGTTGTGCATACAAACCATTGGATGTTTCAAACCAGCAAGATGGCCGCGGGCCCGCATCTAGTAATCGTGACATCAGAGCCTCCACCCTACGTGTTTTGTCCAAAAACGTGCTCAATATATAGAGGGAGGGCGGATATTGTCCGCCCAATCTCTACTGCATTCCAAGCCTCGGTTTCATCCACTGGAGGTGGAAATGACGTCAAATCCGGTAAGAAATATTGTTGCAGCAAATACCTGTAACTAACAAGAAATAGCGGCGGCCATATTGCCGGAGACCAAAGCAGAGTTAACAGTAATCCCACTAAATTGAAATGAGCTCGTTAAACATCCTCTGACATAAAAACTAAACACAGAAAATGCTTTTAGGAGGTAAAACCTTCTCCTTTAAATAGAAATGATCTGTGTAAGTGATATTAAAGACAAACATGTGATATTGTACTTCCCTGAGGCAGACAAGCACAAAGGGAAGATGAAGCCAGGGTCAGTACACAGCAAGTCAGACACCGAATAATTAGGCAAACAGGAGCTCAGAGAACTAGGAGGCTGCTCAGGCAACTCAGGCTGCACTGAGCATGTCTTATATAGGGAAACAAACTGAGAGGCGGGCCAAGAAGTGATAGAAGGGAAGGAAATATAAACCCACACAATAGAAGGCCACTCCCATAGGTGAGCACCGAGGCCAAACAACATATGTGAAAAGAATGGCAGGTCTAGCAGAGCCCCTGCAGCAAGGAAGTAAGAATTACACAGACAGTAGACTGCAGCAGTGGCAGCTGATGTTTTTCTGTTTAGGGGGGCAGCAAACTTAAACCCACTCCAACCCCCCCACCACTGTCTGCTGGTCGGTTCTCCAGCACTTACCCCTATGCGTCTGGCATCGGTGTGGATCGGAGACATCAGGCTGCAGCGTGCATTGGGGCATCAGCTCCTGTGTCTTCTCCTCCTCCTCGCTTCCGCCGTGCGTCTTCTCCCCTCCTCGTAGGCATCCAATAGGATCAAAAAATGGAAACAAAGATGGTGAGGCATGGGCAGCAAGACAACTCCAGATCTCCTCTCCACTCCTTGCTCCCAGGTGGCCAGTGATTGGCAATGATTGCAGATATGACGGCTGCTGCTGGTCGCACACAGCGTGCATTCAACTTATTGACCGCAGGACGACGTCATTTGGTGACGAAACGCATCGGTGGGAGGGATATGCTGACATCAACATGCTGTTTGTGATCCCGGAAGGACGAGTTTTGAAGTTAGCCAGCCGGCTTTATATTTATGTGTGCAATGTGCACTTTTTAAAAGAATAAAGTTTTAAGGCAATCTTACACTATGGTGAGATTTTCTTTCTGGGTTATCCTGGCTGAATGAGAGGCTGTTGGGACTAGATACAAGTGATGGTCTTATCTATCCAGCCAATAATTAAATCCCATATGTGAGCGGACATCTCAGCTTACAAGGCCTTGGCTGGGCAATAGCGACAAACTTGTATAGCTTTCCATCTGGTAAGCGAGTTTTTCGCAAGGTGGAGGTGCACACTAGTGTGGTGTGAATCTTTGTGGTGATATTGTTATATGAACTTAAAGAGACACTTCACTTTGGTCAACAACTTTATACATGCTTTGTATGAGAAAACGTATGCTTTCAGCAAATTGGCCCTTTCTATAGGAAATGTACCCTCTATGGACTTTGCACTTATATATATTGCACAATTTAATGTTAAGAAATATGAGGCAACCTCTTATGTTTTCTATTTTCACATTTTAGCGCAGCTTTGTATCCTTTTTTTTTTTGTATTTTTATGTGTATCTCACAGTTGAGCTGCAGCTCTAATCTACACTTAATTGGACATTAGCGCAGTATCAATTTCTAAAAAACATCCAATAGGATTGCCTATCCTTTCAGCTAATCGGGTGACGGGTATCAGACCCGCTTCTTGATTGGCCGGGAGGAGGATTAGTGTTACAATAGGGAATATTCATTTGCTGTTGCAACACACCTGGGTGGGCTCCGGATGCAATGCTCTGTGCCCCGAGCCCACTCTATGTTGAAGCCTATTAGAGCCTCTAATCAGTGATTCAAAAAAACATCCCGCCAAAGGAATGCATGCGCTCGGCATCCTAAATGGGGCCAGCTGCATGAATTGGGAGGGCAGTGGCATAGATGGGGGGGGGGTGGCGCCCATGTGCCCTCAATGGATTGGCCACCCCTGTACTGCAGGCTAAACTGTGAGAAGGAGATCTAATTCCTTCTGGATCTCCCCCTCTTTATGAAGCAGCAATGTGCAAAAACTCGCGGATTTTGCCTGTTCCTCTGACCTGGCAGACAAACCTGATTCCCAATACAAAACTGTTCAGACCTCCTCAGCCTATGCATTGTATCACAAGTAATATTTTCTTCAACCACTTCCAGATGAGCGACGTACCCGTACATCACTGGATTTTGGGTGGTTATACCGGGATGATATGCAGCTTCAGGCATCACCTCAGTACCATTTTGTAAAAGCAATCCTAGAGGCTAACTAGACGGCTTTTACAAGCCACAGGAGAGGACAGCCCCGAGGACATCCCCATCCAGTGACATACGTCACTGGACTTTGGGTGGTTATACCAGGATGATATGCAGCTTCAGGCATCACCTCTGTACCATTTTTTAGAGCCTGTGGTCTGCTCTCTTGTAAAAGCAATCCTAGAGGCTAACTAGACAGCTTTTGCAAGCCACGGGAGAGGACATCCCACCCTCCCACCGCCTTCTACTCCCATCCTACCGAGAGACCAGAGCGACCAGCCGGCGTATCCACCAGCTGGTTGGAAAGCCAAACAAAGGATTAGCTTTGATTGGTTCTCCACTATCCATTTACCTGAAAGCGATAACCTGACATCCCTTCCGGTTTACCCAGACGTCAACGGCGCCATTTTTAAAAAATCAAAAGCATTTGAAAACAACGATCTTGGTGTTTTGGATACTTTTAAGGGCAGAGGAGGGATTTGGAGGTCCTATAGACCCCAGATCTCTCTATAAATAGTACCTGTCACATACCTATTGCTGTCACAAGTATGTGACAGCAATAAAAGTGATAAAAAATGTAAAGCAACAGTTTAAAAATAAAAAAAAGGAAAATAAAATAATAATTACAAAAAAAAAAAAAAAAATGTGCAATCGTCCCCCTGTGCTCACACGCGAAGGCGAATGCAAGTGTCGGTCCTGCATTCATGCAAACAGTGATTGTCCCAGGTATCACCAGAAATGTCAGATCATGGGCAGTAATTCCAGCACCAGACCTCCTCTGTAAATCTTAAGCGGTAACCTGTAAAGGCTTTTAAAGCGTCTCCTATAGATAGTAAAATTCACATTGTTTGTCACCATTGCACGGGGCATTCGCAGTTTTGAAGTGTGACATGCCTGGTATCTATTTACTCGGCGTAACATCATCTTTTCTATTGTACAAACAATTGGGTTAAATATTGTGTTTTTTGTATTAGGATTCAAAAAGTTTCTTTTTCCCAAAAAATTGCGTTTGAAGAACCGCTGTGCAAATACTGTGTGACATAAAGGCCCACCAATTTATTCTCTAGGGCCCTTTCTTTAACCACAACAGTACCTGGCACGAAAACCCCCTTCCTGTCCAGGCCATTTTTCAGCTTTCAGCGCTATCACTTTTTGAATGACAATTATATACAAGTATATAAGTGGTCCATATAGTGAACTTGGTGTGGAGTTATTTACTTTAAGGTCATCACAAAGGACAAGGGGGCACTCTTTACGTCTAGAGGAAAAAAGATTTCATCTACAAATACGGAAAGGTTTCTTTACAGTAAGAGCTGTGAAAATGTGGAATAGACTCCCCCCAGAGGTGGTTTTGGCCAGCACGGTTGATTGCTTTAAAAAAGGCCTGGATTCTTTCCTTAATGTAAATAATATAACTGGGTACTAACATATTTAGGTAAAGTTGATGCAGGGTGAATCCGATTGCCTCTCGGGGAATCAGGAAGGAATTTTTTCCCCCGTTATAGCAAATTGGATTCATGCTTTGCTGGGGTTTTTTGCCTTCCTCTGGATCAACTGTGGGTGAAGGATTGTATATGGGATTATTTGGTTGTATGTGTGTATGTGTATATGTGTGTATGTGTATATGTATGTATATATATGTGTGTATATGTATATACATTTTTTTTTTTTTTGGTTGAACTGGATGGACTTGTGTCTTTTTTCAACCTGACTAACTATGTAACTATGTAACTATGTAATTACTCAGTCATGCAACACGGTACCCATATGAAATTTGCGTCCTTTTTTTCACACAAATAGAGCTTTCTTTTGGTGGTATTTAATCACTAGGAGGGGGTTTATTTTTTGTGCTATAAATAAAAAAAGATTGAAAATTTTTTGAAAAAAACAGAAAATTGTATCATACTTACCGTAATTTTCTTTTCCTGGTGCCTATCCATGGCAGCATACCTGTGACAAGCTCCGCCTTGGCTCCTCCCTCAGGACGAGTGAATAGTATAAAAGAAAAGGGCTAGGGAGTGCGCATGTGCGGCAGCTCCAGGATGGCCGCGTAAGCCGGGAGCTCCGCACCAGGACGAATCCTCGGCAGCCCACAAGCCGATCACAGCGGACTTTTCACCATCCTTTGGGGCTTGTAGCCCCCCTGAGTCCACTCAGCACCCCCGCAGATGTCCGGTTGTTCAGCCAGACGCAGTTTGGAGCCACAATTTATCTCCCTCAGCGGAGAAGGGTGTACAAAGATGGCCGCCGCGGCCCAGCCACACGCCGCAAGAGAACCTGAGCGCCAGACCGCGAGGCAAGTACTGACCCCTCCATCCCTCCTATACTCATCGGAGGCCCCCAAGCAGACACAGCGACCTCTCTCTCCCCACACCATCTCGGAATCGCTCCTGGGGCCTGAAGCAGAGGATGGGGCCTTCTCCCCCCTGGGACCCGGTCAGGCTGCACAGACCCCCAGCCCTTCCTACAGTCCCCTGGACACAGAGTCACCCTTTCACCATTCGGACCTTTTCAGCAGGTTATCAGACCTATTAGATAGAGGCCTCTCAAACACAGCTGCCAAAATTACTGGTGACATAAAGGCAGACCTCCATAATCTGGGTTCCAGAATGGAGGCCATAGAACTGAAATTGGATTCTACCATAGCGAGAACCAATCAGAACTCAGAACACATCAGAGTTTTGCAGGATCAACTGGATACTGCCTTGGCCAAATTGGAAGACTTGGAGAACAGATCTAGACGTCTCAACTTCAGAGTCAGGGGTCTCCCAGAAACCATCACAGATATTCCTGATGCTATTCAAGAAATGATGAAAAACCTCATTCCAGAGTCCCCCAGCCACCGTCTAGAACTGGACAGGGCTCACAGGGCCCTAGGCCCCCCCAGGAAAGATGGGTCCCCAAGGGATATTATTGTCAAGCCCCACTTTTACTCAATGAAAGAGGACAGTATGCGCATAGCCCGCAACAAACCCCAGATAGCCTGCAGAGGTCACCAGATACAGATATTCGCAGATCTGGCCCCGTCTACTATCCAGAAAAGGAGATCTCTCAAACCTCTGCTGTCTGTCTTAGCAGCCAAGAGCATCAAATATTGGTGGGCCTTCCCATTTGCGGTTAAGTTTCTCTGGAAAGGCAAGACATTCTCCTTTTCCACGCTCCCTGAAGGGGAAAAGACCCTGCTAGATCTTAAACTGATCTCACATGAAGCACCTATGGAATGGTCGGGAGGAACATCAGCTTCAACAAAACGTCCACCGCCAACAAGCCCTATCAATCCACTCTGGTCCAAATCCAAACCCAAGAGAGCCAAAGACAACTTACCTCCATAACAGTTCCAAAATATTCCTAGGCCCTCAATACACCCCTTTTTTTTGCCCTTGCAGATGTCTGCTAAGAAAGGCGCACGTCTCTGCTGAGGGGGGCTCTGACCCCCCACACTTTGTTCAATTCCACGAATTATTGTTTCCTTTGTTGGGTTCTCTTCATATTCTAGTCTCCAATCTGGGTTTTTTTTTTTTTTACAACCTCACACTGCCGCTGCTGAACTGTATATTCTCATGTTTTCACAGTAGTCATACTAAGTTCAAAGTGATGTTTTTGTTGTTGCTCCAGTCGAGCGCTGCCAGGTTGACTCCTGGTATTGTATGCGCACCCTCCTACCCCCCAACCGCAGCTTCTCTGCCTTTGTGGGATAGGACGCTCTTCCCCTCATTAGGGAAGGACGACATTATTGTAGGGTACGGTGGGGTGTTCCCTCATCCTTACCCTAAAGGACTCCTTAAAGGTCCATTTTGTATATTCTTTATGCTCTCTTTTTATCTTTCTTCATCTTTCTCTTCTCACTCTCCAGTCAATCAGGGAAAAGATGCCCAGGCCACTAGGGTATCCAGACCTCTTCTACTTCCGGAATGGTCCAAGATTACGATCAGATCCCCGCTCCCTCGGGTAAGTGAATGTTACACAGACGAAAGACCTCCTCTCTTCCCACATGGCTAACCACACCACTCCACATGCCCTTAGACTGGCAACGCATAATGCTCAGGGACTGAACTCCCCAGTCAAACGAAAGAAAGTCTTTGATGAATACAAAAAACTAAAATTAGACATTATAATGATCCAGGAAACCCATTTCCCCATCCGATACACTCCCACATTTGTCCACTCCCATTACCCGACGTTTTATATTGCCAATGCCCAAAACAAAACCAAGGGAGTAGCGATAGCTTTCTCCAAGACCTGTAGTTTTTCCTGCCTGTCGGTCTATAAAGACCCACAGGGGAGATTCATTCTAGTCAAGGGAACTTTAAACGAACAATTATACTCCCTAGTCTCTTATTATACCCCGAATAAGGGTCAAACCAAATTTTTCCGATCACTCTTTGACACTCTCAACCCCATGCTGGAGGGGATTGTTATCTGTGGAGGGGATTCGAACACAGCGTTTGACCAGTCCATAGATAAATCCAGGCC
>BLSH010153622.1:0-15526 GCA_018402905.1 Glandirana rugosa
TATCTATTACTGACCTCTATACACCGCCCTATCTATTACTGACCTCTATACACCGCCCTATCTATTACTGACCTTAATTCACCGCCCTACATTCAGGCCTGAAACTAGTTGTTCACTGAAGTCAGGCTAAGTTTATATTTTTATAATGACATTAGTTTTATTATAAGTTTTCTAAATGTTCCTAGTGTCATCCTTACTATTTACTTAGGCGGTGCTAGTTAATTTATTTACCCCCCGGTGATCTTTGATCTTTTATGTTGTTCAAGTAGATCTCCACCTCTCAAAGGTTGCCTGCCCCTGCTCTAAATGCTGCATCACCCCCAGTTGTGAGAACTTGCAGCGCAGACCCTTTTATTTAAATGGGTTGCGTTTGGTGAGCGGTAGTGCAGGCTTGTGGGGGCCCTACTGCATTACTTTGCCCAGGGGCCCATGATGCTATTAAGATGGCCCTGCTCCTTCGCGGCTACATTCAATGAACTAGTGGATGCCCATAATAACAGGGAGGATGAGATCAGGCAAATGAAAACAAAGCTTGCAGACTTGGAAGACCGCTCAAGACGTAACAATGTTAAAATCTGGGGCATCCCTGAGTCAGTCAAACCCTCAGACCTGAATAAATTTCTCACAAGCGTGCTGCAATCTGCCCTACCAGAGGCGCCACTTGAAGATCTAATCATCGACCGGATCCACAAACTCCCCAGACCGAAGCATATCCCAGAGCATCTCCCGAGAGACACACTAGCAAGAATTCACTTTTTCCACACTAAAGACCGTTTCATGAAAGCCATAAGATTCCGCGACAACCTTCCAACAAACTTGCAAGACCTTTCCTTTAATGATTTCTCAGCGTTTACCCTGCAACAAAGGAGACAACTGGCAACAATCACGAAACCGTTAAATAACCATGGTATCAACTACATATGGTTATATCCAGCTAAACTCTCAATAACATGGGAAGACAACTCCTACGTAGTTACCACGGTTAAAGAAGGTCCTTCTCTACTACAGAAGTGGAATATACTGCAAACCCAAGAGTCGACTAACAAACCTCCCACTGACCCTGCTGTTCTCCAAAATGAAGAATCAGATAACGACACCGACTGATCTCAGAAACCCTTAACAATGCTTACCTTCAGATCTGGCAGCCTCCTGGAGGCACCCATCCTACTTGTCTTCTTCAACCCCCAACTTGAGCGATCAAGGGATCGCACAGATTCGAAACCCGAATCACCTGTTTTTATTTGTTGCTTTTGTGTTTTGTTTTTTCCTTTTTGCAATCACCACGACCTCTGCGGTCCACTGTGATAAAACCCTTCCACCCTGCAACTCGGACCCTCTCCACGGCGGATAAGGTGCCCTTCTGCCCTGAAGTTCCACACCTATCATCAAGATGCCATTCAAGATATCTTCCATGAATGTCAAAGGATTGAACAGTCCCTTTAAGAGACAATTAGCATGGAAAGAAGCGACCACCCTCGGAAGTGACATTATGTGCTTTCAAGAAACCCACTTCAGCTCTCATAATCCTCCAGTATTCAAACATAAGAGATTCCCACATGTCCTAACAGCTAACGGGCCTAGTAAAAAAAGAGGAGTAGCCATCGCATTCAAGGACTCAATACACTTCTCACTGCTGGATAAACTTGAAGATCCTCAAGGCAGGTATTTGATCGTCGTTTGTGAATTGAATCGGACTAAATATACTTTAGTCAATGTATACCTACCTAACATTAGACAACTTTCTTTCCTAAATAAGCTTTGGAAAAAAATTACCCGCTTACAACAAGGCCACACTATTATCTGTGGAGATTATAATGCCATACCAAATAAAGATCTGGACTTCTCCGGCCATGCAAATGCTAAAGCACACAGAGTTTCCCTAAAAAACGTCCTCACTACAGCAAACCTCTACGATGTATGGAGGTGCCAACACTCCGGAGAACGAGATTTCACTTTCTTCTCAAATGTCCACCATACGTACTCTAGAATTGACTTGTTCCTAGTGGACAAATTCCTTTTACAAAATATTACACTGTCTGAAATTCACCATATAACCTGGTCGGACCACGCGCCAATATCCATGGTAGTGGGGGATCTTCATACCGAGACCAGGGCAAATAGATGGAAAAACGACATCCACATTCTGACCCAACCAGAACATAAAAAACTAATATCGGATACCCTGAAGGAATATTTCAGCATCAATGCCCCCTCCGTCGAGGATCCCTTCACGATATGGAATGCACATAAGGTATATATTAGAGGTATTCTTATTCAGTTATCTGCTAAAATCAAAAAACAGAGGGAGCGGCGGCTGGGGGAACTTCTCTCCTCCATAGCACAGCTGGAGGACGATAACAAAATTTCTACCTCACAAGCACTTAGAGAACGTTTATTTCATGCCAGACAAGACCTTAGATCTCTATTGCTATACCAACATGAAAAAGCTGTCAAATCACTGAGGGCGACTTCATATGGCTATGGTAATAGAGCAGGGAAGCACTTAGCAACCCAATTAAAAGATACAGTAATCAAACGAAAAATTGATCATATCCACAACCCTATTACGAAAACCACTGTTCGCAATCCATCTGAGATCGCCAACGCTTTCTGCGATTATTACGAGTCCTTGTATAACTTAAACAAGGACCCGGATACTCCACAACCCACCACTAAAACCATCTCTGAATTTTTACAGTCAATATCCCTCCCATCCATTGACCCCAATGAACTTTCACATTTGAACCAACCTTTTTCGGACCATGAACTGGCAGCAACAATTAAATCCTTGCCTAAGAATAAGTCCCCAGGCCCTGACGGATACTCCTCGGAGTACTACCAACTTTTCTCAGAAATCTTGTCGCCGTACTTACTAAAAGTTTTCCGGGCCGTCGCCTCCTCTGCAAATTTTCCATCTGAAATGCTGACAGCAACAATTGTCACCCTTCCCAAACCAGGAAAGGAACCAAATGACCCAAAAAATTTTAGACCCATTTCGCTATTGAACGCTGATGTAAAAATATATGCCAAACTGTTAGCGAATCGGATTAACAAGATTCTCCCTAACCTAATAAACCCAGATCAAGTGGGCTTTGTTTCGGGCAGGCAGGCTCCAGATGCAACTAGAAGGATGATAAACCTTCTCCACCTTATGGAGAGATCGCGAAGGCCTTCTCTGCTTCTTGCTCTGGATGCAGAGAAGGCCTTCGACAGAGTGCACTGGGGATACCTTAGGGAAGTCCTGTACAAGTTTGGCTTCCAGGGTCAAATCTTTTCAGTGATTACGGCTTTATATTCCTCACCATCAGCTTATGTGTTTACAGAAGGACTATTTTCCAGGAACTTTAAAATTACTAACGGTACGAGGCAGGGGTGCCCCCTGTCTCCAGTAATTTTTGCGCTGCTCATGGAACCTCTGGTCGGAGAAGATCAGATCCAATCCAAAAATAAAAGGTATATCATCTCAAAATTACAAGCATATTATCTCACTATTTGCAGATGATGTTATACTGTCTATTTCAGATCCATCTAGTTCTCTGCCGGAGATCCATGGGACGTTGCAACAATTCAGCAACATAGCTTATTACAAAATCAATGCGTCCAAATCCCAAATATTAAGCTACGCTGTCAGTCCCAGGATGAAGTTAGATCTTTCACGAAGATTCCCCTACTGCTGGCAGGATACCCCCCTGCCCTATCTTGGAATCAAATTAATATTCCCAGTTAAAGATTTATATAAAGCAAATTTTGAACCTCTTATTACAGAACTACAAAAAGAAATGAATAGGGTAAGAACCCATTATCTGTCATGGTCCGGCAGGTTAGCCGCCTATAAAATGCACTTTCTACCTAAAATACTGTATAAATTCAGGACCCTTCCCATCCCAATACCTAACACCTTTTTTACCAATATGCAAAAACTTCTGGCTCAATTTATCTGGGAGGGAAAAAAAGCAAGATACCCACCAGGAATACAAAAGAAACATAATTCAGTGGGAGGACTAGGTCTCCCGGACCTTAAAGACTACTACATAACTACAGTTATAGACCAACTTAAAGCATGGTTCAATAACTCTACACCCAAACCCTGGTTCCAACTCGAAAAAGCAGTGATGAAAAATAAATCTCCATTGTCCCTTCTCATGTCCAGCTCTTCTAACCTCGTACCCATGAACCTAGATCACCCTACCATAGCCGCCTCCATTCAGGCCTGGACATACCTTACGAATTCTCATAGACATGCGGATCCAACTGACCCATCCATAAAAATCCCACCCCCCTTAGAAGTAATAGAATGGTGCATCCCTGATATAGACATATCGTATTGGAAGAAAAAAGGCATACAAAATTGACATGACCTATATGAGGGAAACACTCTCAGGTCTTTTCAAGATCTTTCCTCCAAATTTGAGCTGCCCAACTCTGAAAAATTCACTTATCTGAGGATTGTGTCCCTTTTACGCCTATCCGAAATCTGGGACTGCGAGATGAGAGAATCCACTTGGAGGTTCTTGCACTCTGTGGATCCTAAAACCAAAGGCATATCCTTGATCTATAAATCCCTGAATATACGCTCCAAATTCTGCAAACCCTCTCCCCTGCAGAAATGGGAGGAGGAGGTGGGCAAGAATTACTCAGACGCTCAATAGCTAAGTGCATTTAAACACAATCGTCAGTATTCCAGATGCATTAACTACAAAGAACTGTCTATAAAAATGTCTATGAGATGGCATTATACTCCCTACATAATGGCCAAATTCTCTAAAAACAACTCAAACCTCTGCTGGAGAGAGTGTGGGCAGGTGGGCACCTTGTCTCATATGCTATGGTCCTGTAGGCATCTCCGCAGTTTTTGGAATGAAATCTTTAAACTCATATCTAGCATTACAGGCAACTTTGTTAAACCTAATATAGAACAAGCAATCTTAGGTATTAACATTTCTCAAATCCATGTCTCTTTAAGACCAATATCCATGCATATCCTTATGGCTGCTCATTCAGCAATAATGAGAAAGTGGAAATCTAAAGACATCCCCCTCATTAGCGAAGTTATTAGAACTGTTAATGACATTTCGCAACTAGAGAAAGTCCTTGCATATAGAGAGGGAAGAGTAGAAAAGTTCCACTCAGATTGGTCATTGTGGCCCCCAGAGGGGTTCCTCAAATCCCGTCGATAAATGGTAATCTGGGATCTACAGCTATGCTGACTTCTATTGTTTTGTGGAATCCTATCTGGGGGCTTGGCTGCCCCTGGCCCGCAGTTTGTTCCCTGCTGGGGCGGACCGGGGGTAACCGGCGACCGGGTATGGCCCTCATGATTGTTGACCCTGGAGGGTCTGATTCAAATACACTGTGACTGTTATTTATACTACTGATCAGAATAACGGAAGCTGTTACCACTATTGTAACAATTATCTGTACTTGTTCTTGCCTTTTAATTTGTTTCCTTCTAGGCAATGCAATATAATGATGTTATAACTAGGTGGTGTGGTCCGCCTCTGGGCCTCCACTCGGCTCATTTAGGGTGTGGGGGCTGTGAGGCGGCTCCCGCCAAAACGTACCTATTGCAACCAATTTCTTCAAGTTGTCTGTAACCCTAACAAGTGCCTTGCTTTCTTTGTCTTAACTTACTTGTGTTAATCTCGATTATATCATATTCCTGTTTACTTCTTGTATTTTGTTCCTTCTTCAATAAAAATTATTGAATTAAAAACATTACTGCCACAACCTCTACTTTACTATTTGGCCATACTTTTACCCACCCAAAGGTGAAAATAAAATGGGGTGGTTAAATTCTGTTAGCAGCCGTGTGTATTTCAAATTAGTTGATAGGAAGAAGACAGGGGTAGGGAAACCAAACAATCTAAGAAATTGGTTATACCCCAACCTCCGTCCACCCACTTTACAACCTGAAACCACACGATTATAGCTCACTACACGGGCAACAAAAAACAGCTTGTGAGATGTGTGCATGCCTATAAACAGGCAGCGCTCATCCTGAAAAACTGACACAAAAACACTGCAATTGAAAATGGAACTGAAATTGGAACAGCAGGGTACAAAGTGGGACTACTCATAAAAATGGGACAGGACCCACTCAAAATTCAGCCCACTTGGCCTCCTGGTGTTAAAGAAAAATATCCAATATACCTCCCTTTTACATAAAACTCTGAACCTCTTCCCACCCCTTATCGGGGGTACCACTTTTTCAATTGCCTGGATAGACAGACTGGAAACATTTTTCTGGTGCACATCATTCCAGTGCTGGGCAACATTACAACCATGGCTCTTATCAATATCACGTAAATGGTAATTTAATCTATCCTGTAACCTATGGGTTGTGTGATCCGCGTACTGTATGTTGTACTCGGCACAGGTAATGATTTACACAACATATCAGGTGCTACAATTTATGAATGTACGAATAAGGGAGGTTTTTCCTGTAGTAGATGATTGTATGGTGTCCCCTTCCTATGTAAACCAACTCTGCGTTTGAGGGGCCCCCAGAACCTGAAGTGCCTTGGGCTCCCCAAAGTCTAAATCTGACCCTAGGCATCTCAGTCCAGAAAGCAGATAGCAACCCTGGTTAACGCCTAAACAAAAATGGCTCCTTCCTGGTGAACAAAGACAAGGGTAAAATACACTAAAGCCTCGTACACACGGTGCGACGGTCGTACGACCGGATGTCCAAAATCGCATGTTGGCTGTTGTATCTCGCGTACTGACGTGCACTAAGCGTTTGTACAGCCAAGCCTAACGTAGTGACGTGTTACGAGCGTATAAAGAGGAAGTTCAGGTGAATGTGATTTGTGAATTAGGAATATAGGTTTACATTAACGGACACTTCCGGGCGTTCCTGACTTCTGAGCATGCGTGTTTTGCACGTACAACTTGTTGGCCCAACTTCTCTGTACACATGGCACAACGGTTGTACGATGCCTTGTTGTGCAACAAAAGTTTTCTAGTCTGCTCATCCAACTTCTGTTGTACAACCGCCGCACGTCGGCTGTTCTAATTGCGCGCACTAACGGATGGATGATCGTGCAAGAAGATGTTGTACGACCGTTGTACCGTGTGTATGGGCCTTTACACATTAACCTGCACTTAATATGAAAAACAATATATTGGATGCTTGGTCCACTTTGACCATTAAAGCTACTATTTATGCATAATTCTCTGTTAACGGTATTATTAATGTAGAGCTAAAAGCAATCATATTCAGTACATTAGAGCTGACTCTCCCATCCCTTAGAGATAAAAGAAATTAATTTATAAAGATCATCTCGGCCTCCTCATCATCAGATGGGTTGATGTTCCCAAGCTGATAAGTGGAGTCATTACACATTACATCTTTGAAGACTTTGCGCTCATCATTACTTCTCGGTCTAGATTGGGACCAACATTGTGTTACTTCTCTTCTTTCTTAGTGTCTTCTGCTTATGGAGCACGGACTGCACCAACACATCAGGTGAGCAAACATAAACTCACATATTTAGAGGGGTTTCCATTTTATTCTGTTGGCAAAATCTCAATGAGTTGTGTAATTGTAATAAATAAGATGCTCAGTGTTAAACCTTAGAACAAAAATGTGATATATTGCAGTTTGCCCTTGGATGCGGTGGCTGCTTTCATATATTTTATGCTTTTTTCCCCTTATCATCATCTGTCCTAGAATGACAACACTCAGTTACTGAACTGCACCCATGGTGGAGCAGCGTTTTCACCCTAAGCTGCTTCCCCTAGTCTTAGACTTCAGGCCCCTCTCCTCATCACCATAACATAGAAAGGAGGTGTTCTATGGTTTATGGAGCTTATAGAACTGGATAAGGATCGGGACATTATTGAGACTTCTGGTCAAAGAAAAGTGTAGGTGAGGCGTGGGCACAAATCTTTTTTTTTTTTTTTGGGCACAAATCTTTAGCCTGTAATGAGGAATGCCTAATGGTTTGCCTTGAGCAGCTCTCTACAAAATGGGAGACCCCCGAAAGACAAGGGTCACCTAAATTGAGAAGTCCATCTGAAAAACGAAAAAGGAGAGGGTGCCAAACAATCATTTCAAGAGTTCAAGATTCTTTATTATCACATGTAACAATATGAAGGAAAAAGACAGTCAAAGCCCATACGCAGGGCTGGCCCTACCATGGGTCCCAATGGGTTCATTGGACCCAAGCAGTACTTTGAGAGGGCAGCAAATTGAACCACAGCCACCTCTCCTCTTCTATCTACCCAGCAAATTGGCAACCAAGATTTTTTTTCCAGCAGTTTCGTGTGTCATGATGACAACTGCCCCCTCCCCCCGGCCACTCTACCTGCCCTATACTACCCTAGCCTGCCCTATACTACCCTAGCCTGTCCCTATACTACCCTAGCATGTCCCTATACTACCCCAGCCTGCCCCTATACTACCCTAGCCTGCCCCTATACTACCCTAGCATGTCCCTATACTACCCTAGCCTGCCCCCATACTGCCCTAGCCTGTCCTATACTGCCGTAGCCTGCCCCTATACTACCCTAGCCTGCCCCTATACTACCCTAGCCTGCCCCTATACTACCCTAGCCTGTCCTATGCTGCCGTAGCCTGCCCCTATACTACCCTAGCATGCCCCTATACTACCCTAGCCTGCCCCTATACTGTCCTATACTGCCGTAGCCTGCCCCTATACTACCCTAGTCTGCCCCTATACTACCCTAGCATGCCCCTATACTACCCTAGCCTGCCCCTATACTGTCCAAGCCTGTCCTATACTGCCGTAGCCTGCCCCTGTACTACCCTAGTCTGCCCCTATACTACTCTAACATGCCCCTATACTACTCTAGCATGCCCCTATACTGCCCTAGCATGCCCCTATACTACACTAGCCTGCCCCTATACTACCCTAGCATGCCCCTATACTACACTAGCCTGCCCCTATACTACCCTAGCATGCCCCTATACTAGGATAGCATGCTTCTATACTACCCTAGTCTGCCCTTATAATGCCCTAGCCTGTCCATATACTACCCCAGCCTGCCCCTATACTGCCCTAGCCTGTCTATATACTACCTTAGCCTGCCCCTTGGAATTGAACATAATGGTATGACATATCATTTTGTATATAGACAAGGTGCTGTTGCACGCACATCTGACTTCCAGATGAATTTAATTTTAGTTTTAATTATCATGATATAAAATAATGGATGTGGGGGCCTTTTGGTAGGCGTGATTTTATTTGTGTGGGGGGCAGCATTTCATTCTTGGACCCAGGCAGAGTGTTCAAAGCAGAGCAGAAGAAAGCCGACAGTGGACAACAGCAGAATGGACTGGAACAGGTAGGTGAGGCACAAGCAGGTAGCAGTCAGGTGTTGAGCAGGCAGTGACTTGCAGTTGGCAGGTGCTTGGAGTGGATTACTAGGTAGCGAGTAGAGGAACAGCAAAGTAAGGCAAGCTGGGTCAGAGTTTGGTAATTAGATCAGATTACACGGGAACGCTGTGGACAAGACATCACTGAACCTGAGCACTGGCTCACTTTAATCACTTCAACACCGGGCACTTTCACCCCCTTCCTGCCCAGGTCAGTTTTCAGCTTTCAGCGCTGTCGCACTTTGAATGACAATCGCGCGGTCATGCCACACTGCACACAAATGAAATATTTATCATTTTTTTCATACAAATAGAGCTTTCTTTTGGTGGTATTTAACCACTTCCCAACCGCCTGCCCTGTTTTCACGGCGGCAGTCGGGATGCTGAGCGCGAGTGTGCCCGGGGCTCGGGCGGACCCGATGAGTGGCCACAGGCAAAGAACGGGGAACCGCCGATGTAAACACGGAGGTTCCCCGCTCTGTTAGTGGGGGCATGGGAGATCTACTGATCCCTGTCACTGGGATCAGTTAGATCTCTCATGCCCATGTTCGCCCAACCCCCCCCCCACAGTTAGAACACCCAGGGAACACAGTTAACCCCTAGCTCCCCCCCCCCCCCCAGGTTAACCCCTTCACTGCCAATGACATTTATACAGTAATCAGTGGACATTTACATTTCTGATCGCTGAATAAATGTCATTGGTCCCAAAAAAGTGTCAAAAATGTCCGACATGTCCGCTGCAATATCGCAGTACCGCTAAAAATCACAGATCACCGCCATTACTAGTAAAAAATTAAAAAAAAATAAAAACCCCAGAAATGAATTTTCACCATCCGTAAACGCGGCCACTTTTGCGCAAACCAATCAATAAACGCCGATTGCGATTTTTTTAATCACAAATATGAGGAATTATATAAATCGGCCAAAAACGGTGAAAAAAAAATGTTTTTTTATATATATTTTTTTTTTGAATTTTAGCAAAAAGTAAGAAATGTGATTTTTTTTGCAAAATGGTCGTTCTTCTTTTGTTTATAGCGGTGATCAGAAATGACGCAGAGGCGATCAAATACCACCAAAAGAAAGCTCTATTTGTGGGAAAAAAAGGACGCAAATTTTGTTTGGGTACAACGTCGCACGACCGCGCAATTGTCAGTTAAAGCGACGCAGTGCCGAATCGCAAAAAGTGCTCTGGTCCTAAAGCTGGAAAACCTTCCGGTTGGTAAGTGGTTAAACACCACTGGGGATTTTTTATTTTTTGCTAAAAAATGATAAACACAAATTTGAAAAAAAACAAAAACAAAACATGCTTTTCTTTGTTTCTGTTATAAAATTTTGCAAATAAATGATCTCCCTTCATAAATTTAGACCAAAATTTATGCTGCTGCATTTCGTTGGTGAAAATAACCCAAATCAGTGTTTATTATTTAGTTTGTAGGAAAGTTAAAGAATCCACAAACTATGATATACAGGTAATGTAGATCTGATCAATCCTGATGTGCTGATGGACTATTTCTTTTCACGAGACCCAAAATTTCCAGGACAGTACAGACCCTTTTTTGGAAAGTAGACACTCCAAGGTATTTAGTAAGATGCATGGTGTTTTTTTTTGAAGTTGTTATTTTTTGTCAAAATTTTTGGAAAATTAAGAAATTTAAAAAAATGTTGTTTTCACGAGTTCAACCCTTTTTTCCTGAATGAAAACTATTCATTCAGTGTTCAAGGAGTTGTAAAGATGGAAGGTTTTTTATCGTAATGTATTTTATGCATTAAGATAAAAAAAAGCCTTCTGTGTGTGTCAGCCTCCCCAGCTCCCCCTAATTACTTACCAGAGCCACTTCTCTCTCCAGCGATGTCCACAAATTTCTAAGCCACCCGGGACACTCCTCCTGATTGGCTCAGACACAGTAGCGGCGCCATTGGCTCCTGCAGCTGTCAATCATAGTCAGTCAGCCAATCAAGGGAGAGAGAGGATGGTGCTGGGTCAGAGCTCCATGTTTGAATGGATACATTGAGCTCTGACTCGGCTTGGGTGCCCCCATAGAAAGCTGCTGGCTGTGGGGGGCACTCAATAGGAGGCAGGGGTCAGGAGCAGCAAAGTGGGACACGAGAAAAGGAACATCCAGGCTGCTCCATGCAAAACCAACTGCACAGAAGAGGTAATCATAACATGTTTGTTATTTAAAAAAAAAAAAAAAAAAAAACGAGACTTTACAATCACTTTCACTATTGTGATTAGCTGTGATTGGCCATGTCTGTACCATGTGATCACTGTGACCAAGCACATCACAACAGCACCTAATGGATGACATGAATCAAAGCCTTTCATTATATACATATGGTCATGTGATCTGGTGTAATTGGTTACAACAATCACTTGGTATTGGCAGTTGATGTTTAGAATGGATGGGAGCACCACACCAGCTTATACAGGTTTTTAAAAGATGTTTTCTTTCCAATCCATGTGCCTGCATCATCCTGTTTTTAGCCCTGATGAAGGGGGAATGCTGAGCCCCCGGAACGCATTGGCTGTTCCAAAATAAAAAAAATCTTTTAAAAATCTGTACAAGCTGGTGTGGCGCTCCCGACCTTTCAAAACTTCAATGAACCCCTCTGGGGGTCCAGCAAGACCAAGCATTCCGCATAAGGTTCAGCGTTTCTACATCACAAAGATTGCATGGTATCAGCAGCGGCTCGGTACAATGATCTGTCATTGGCTGTGTCTGATGGACACAGCGAGTGACAGATCATGCTGGAGCATGGCACGTGGGGCATGAGTGAGGCACGATCCTAGGAGGACATCATATGATGTTCTCCCAGATTAACAGTGAAGGGTTAAATAGTCTGCCTGGGGCCAACATTGGTGACAGATGCTTGTGAGTGATGAGAACACACATGCTCAGGTGCATGAACACGTGTGCATTTTCAATGTGGATGTCAAAGACTGTCGTGTGTCCCACAGTCATCCACCTAAAGGAGCCATTTTGGCTTCTGGCATACCCTTCCTGACAAACAAGGTCTCAAGTGAAGGTGTGAGATAGGCTGATGGAGTTTCCGGCACGTGCCAAACTGTCAAACCATCCAATGGCTGATGTCATAGCTGATCACATGTGCAGCATCATGGCAGTTGTAGATTAAACAGAGGCAAAGATGGCAGCTTCCTTGGCTGAAAATGAAAGGAGGGTTTACTACCACTTTAAGTAGACCCTCAGTATTACTTTCTCAAAATTGTAGGGGCAGGTAGGAACAGACCTAGCTGCCGGCTGACGAGGAGACTCGTTCCTTCATAAGTGTGTGTGGGGCTCTAAGTGTGGCATGAAAGTGTAGAGCCCCCGTTCACACTAAGCAATTTGGAATCGCAGGCACAATTGTCAAAATTATAATACGACAAACCTCGGCCCCTGAGCTTCTTTTGCCACAACATTCAAGGGAATGAGTTGCCCTATGCGCGACAAGCAGAAATGTGTTTGAATCGCTGAAAACAATAAAAATTGCGAGCGGAAACGCGGCGCCCTGCTAAGCGAAATGTGCAGGGGGCATTAATGCCCACACAAAGTCACATAGGTGTACAATTGAAATGGTTGCAGTTCCCTGGTAGTCCTCAGGGGCGTACCTGCTAACTAACATATCTGCCAACTGGTCTGGCTGTACCATGTGGAAAATGGGTATAAATCATAAGACGGACTGCACAGAATTATAAATCCTCATTTTTGTGTTTTTTATTTAGCTGTAAAATATGATTGTTAACCGCGCTCTTATAACTGGCCATTAGGGGTGAGAAAGAATCAGCACTTTGCTTGAAAACAAAGCAAACATGGATGTATAGTATACCATCAAAATATAAAACCAGACATGTAGATCATAAAGTGCATAATAATTATCAGATTCATATATCACAATCCAACCTATTGTGCAAATAATGCGATTATCAAAAAACGCGGTTAACAATCATATTTTACATCTCACTGGGGTATAGCCCTTACCACCAGCAGCTCTACCTAGTAATCTTACATGGCGCTGGCATTAAAGCGGAGTTCCACCCAGAAAAAAGTTTTGTTTTTTTTTGGCATCCACTCTTTTAATACTAAATAGATGTAACTTTTTGTTTCCTTACTTTCAAACCGCCTAGTAATTCCATGTATTTTTTACTCACAATTTTGTTTCTCTCACTGCTGGACTTTTCCATTTTAGGTGAGGGCATCTGAAGCCCATCCGTAGTCTCCTAGCATCTCTTCCTGAAAGAAGTGCACGGTTGGTAACCATCATGCACTCCTCGATCTCGGTCCGCCTTAAATCGCGTCATTTCCTGTCTGGAAATAACACGATTTTACAGTATAGGGAAGCCCACTGACTCCTGGGAAATGACGAGTCACATCTCCCAGGAGGCCAGGCGAAGCAGGAAGTGAGGAGAAGAGCCTAGGACCTAAAAGGGGCAGATTACAGAGACCACCTAGCAACAAGCAACTTAGGGTGAGTATAAAAAAATGTTTTCCTTCAAAGGTAAGTCTATATAGGCAAAGGACTTGAATGATGTAAAAAAAAAAAAATTCTGGGTGGAACTCCGCTTTAACCACTTGCCGACCGCCAACCACAGGTTGACAGCGACAAAGTGGTTCGATATCGCAAACCGCCGTCATACGGCGGCGGCTGCGATATCGCGCACTGAGCGTGCGCGTGCCGCTGGAGGCGCGCCCGCATGCTCACTGTGTTCGGGAGGGCCAGGGAGCGGGTGCCGCGGACTCGATCTCCGCAGGCTACCCGCGATGGCCCCCCCGCAGTGAAACAACGGAGGTCCGTGTATGTAAACACGGACCTCCGTTCTGTGAGAGGGGGAAGGGTTGTGATCACAGCCTTCCTCTACATGGAAGCTGTGACCACTTCCCTTCCCCTGTTAGGGCAGCCCCCATACAGTTAGAACACGCCCAGGGAACACAGTTAACCCTTAGAGCGCCCCCTGCAGCTTAACCCCTTCACTGCCAATGGCATTTACACAGTAATCAGTGCATTTTTATAGCACTGATCGCTGTATAAATGCCAATGGTCCCAAAAAAGTGTCAAAATAGTCCGACATGTCCGCTGAAATATCACAGTACCGCTAAAAATCGCAGATCGCTGCCATTACTTGTAAAAAATAAAAAAAATTAAAAACCCCAAAAATGAATTCTCATCATCCGTAAACGCGACCAATTTTACGCAAACCAATCAATAAACGCCGATTGCGATTTTTTTTTATCGCAAATATGAGGAAGAATATAAATCGGCCAAAACCGATGAAAAAAAATGTTTTTTTTATATTTTTTTTTTTTGGATTTGTATTTTAGCAAGAAGTAAGAAATTAGTTTTTTTTTTTTTGCAAAATTGTCGCTCTTCTTTTGTTTATAGCGGCGATCAGAAAAGACGCAGCGATGATCAAGTACCACCAAAAGAAAGCTCTATTTGTGGGAAAAAAAGGACGCAAATTTTGTTTGGGTACAACGTCGCACGACCGCGCAATTGTCAGTTAAAGCGACACATCGCCGAATCGCAAAAAGGGCTCTGGTCCTAAAGTGTGAAATCCTTCCGGGGCTGAAGTGGTTAAGGAACATTCCTTAACTGCTTCCCGACCGCGCGCCGTCTTTTCACGGCGGCAGTCGGGGAGCTGGGCGCGAATCGACGTAAATGGGCAGCGATTCGCATTTTGCCCACCAGGGGGCGCGCGCGCGCCCCCGCCGCACTCCTGAGGAGTGTGCCCGCGGCTCGGGCGGACCCGATGTCCGCCGTCGAGCCGCGATGAGCGGCAACAGGGAAAAGAACGGGGAACCGCCGATGTAAACACGGCGGTTCCCCGCCCTGTCAGTGGGGCATGAGAGATCTACTGATCCCTGTCACTGGGATCAGTTAGATCTCTCATGCCCATGTTAGCCCAACCCCCCCACAGTAAGAACACAGCCAGGGAACACGATTAACCCCTAGATCGCCCCCTGCAGGTTAACCCCTTCACTGCCAATGACATTTATACAGTAATCAGTGGACATTTAAATTTCTGATCGCTGAATAAATGTCATTGGTCCCAAAAAAGTGTCAAAATGTTCCGACATGTCCCCCCCAATATCGCAGTACCGCTAAAAATCGCAGATCGCCGCTATTACTAGTAAAAAATAAAAAAAAGATAAAAACCCCAGAAATGAATTCTCACCATCCGTAAATGCG
>BLSH010153644.1:11956-22598 GCA_018402905.1 Glandirana rugosa
ATTCACCGAGACCCATCCCACACTCGACGAAGACAACCCTAAACAGTGTCGTCTTCGGCTACTCGCCCACGGTCGGTTACCTATAGGTGAGCAACTAGAAGACCTCTTGTGTGTCTTACCTCGAGACGGATACATTTGTTCACGTAGAAAAATCGTGACTCGTGACATAATCACAGTGACCAAGGGGGTTTTACAGTTTTCACACTATCATGAGACCACACATTGGTCGCATGTTATAAACAACAGACACACGGTCAACCAAAAAGATGATATTGAAAACGCGTTTGGTTAGTTATATGCGAATAACCATTCTGCTACATATTTTTTGTAAAAAAAATCCCAATAAGCGTATATTGATTGGTTTGCGCAAAAGTTATAGTAGAAAAACCAACTGGCACACAGACAACAAATATTGTACGCTGGTTACACACCAGAGTACTATCACACTTTTGACATTTTGGGGGAACCAGTGACACTAATACAGTGCTCAGTGCTAAAAAGATGCACTTGTTTACATAGGCAGAGCTCCATTCTGTGTGTTCTCCAGAAGATCAACGAGTGGATATCCATTGGCTGGCACCCGCTCATCGGCTTCTGCTGTGACAAATCCCAACAGAAGCAGCTCACACCCTACCCAGAGCCACTTACACTATATATATATATATATATATATGCAGTGGCTTGCGCACAGGGGGTGCCAGGTGTGCCTGGGCACACCCTAACCACCTTGGGTGGTGCCAATTTCCCCTGCTTTTTGGCATACCCCCCCTGTCTCCCCCCTACAGTGCTGCCAGCTTCCCTCCTCTCCCACTGGCCGCTGATGTTTCAGGATGGAGAGCTGGGAAAGGGGCCGGTAAATATTTCATTTATCATCCTCTTCCTTTTCTGAGTAAACACAGTGGGTGATCTCTACCAATCACCCCTGTGTTCCTTTTAACCGAATCATGGTAAATGATGTTTGCTATGCTTCAGTTGGTGAATGAACAGGAAGCCACTCAGCATAACACTTCCCATTCATTCACTGTCCAGTGCATCTGAGGCTGCAGAAAAAGGGACTGGGGAATCTTTGTCCTCAGTCCCTTTCTCTGTCTCGAAAGTGATACATCAGGGGGTCTGTTTAGATGGTTGATATTTCACCAAAGCCCCCCAGCAGGGCTGCTAAAAAAAAAAAAAAAAAAAAGTGGAAAAAATAATAAAAATAAAAAAAAAACTACTGACGCCGTCCACCAGTGTTGCCAACCTCCCGCAGCGTTTTTTACTGGAAAATTTACTGGCGGAGCACATTTTTTACTGACAACCTGAAAATAACAGAACTCCTATTAAAAACGAAGACAATTGATATTTAAACACAACATGGAAACACAGACAATACCCATATCAAGTCATTTGCCCGGTTTACACTAAGCGGTTGTCTACCCAATTTTACTACTTTTACCTACAGGTGAGCCTATAATGCAGCCTATAATAAGGCTACCTGTAGGTAAAATGAATATCTCCTAAACCTGTATGGTTTAGGAGATATTCCCTCTCCAAAATGCTTTGGAGTTACGGTGCATGCGTAGTGTATGTATCGGCAAAGGCCCGGCAGTAGGGGCGGACATTGCCGGGGAGATGGGTCCCGCGTGCATACGCGGGAGTGGCGTCTCACGGCTCCGGGCAGTCACAGCGCCGGAGCCGCGTACCCGGAAGCAAGATCTGGGGGAAGATGTCTGCTCCCACAGAGCGGACCGAGCAGCCCGGTTGGGTCTTCGTTTCAAGGTAAGTATTTCATAATGAGCTAGTATGCAGTGCATACTAGCTCATTATGCTATTGTCTTGCAGGCTGTCATTTTTTTTTTTTTTCAAATGGGTAGACAACCACTTTAAAAAGTCAGCACAGCATGGCAAGTTATCAGCCCCTAATCCAGCCTTTCTCAACCTTTTCAACACCGAGGAACCCTTGAAATAATTCTCCGGTCTCAGGGAACCCCTGCTAAAAACTAAAAATCTACAACTCAAGATACATTAGTGTGATGGTCAATGGGAAGAATGTTCCTTACACTTGTGGTCTTTGGAAAGAATTACCCCCTTGCAGATAGCTAAAAAGATCAATGAGGTCATTGGGAATTTATCTGAGAGGTAGAAATTGACCATTGCTCAAGGAACCCTCAAGGAGTTGTAAAAATCACTGATTTTTACAAACTGTCAGTAAATTTACTGACGGTTGACAACCCTGCCATCCACTGCTCTGCTGATATACACACATGTGTGTTTGTGCTCTGGGGTGCACACCCTAATGCAATAGGCTGCGCACACCTATGTATATATATACACTGTATTTGATTCTGCGCAGCGCAGCCACCCGGTAGCAGTAAATCTGTTATGGGGCTGTTGGCAAGAGGTTATCTGGTAAACTTTTATATGTGATGCCTGTAACAGTTTTTTTTCCTATACCTTTAAACCATTCATGTACAGTGCAGTATATAATGGGCTACTCTACAATATATAATGGGCTACTCTACAATATATAATGGGCTACTCTACAATATATAATGTGCTACTCTACAATATATAACGGGCTGCTCTACAATATATAATGTGCTACTCTACAATATATAATGGGCTACTCTACAATATATAGTGGGCTACTCTACAATATATAATGTGCTACTCTACAATATATAATGGGCTACTCTACAATATATAATGGGCTACTCTACAATATATAATGTGCTACTCTACAATATATAATGAGCTACTCTACAATATATAATGGGCTACTCTACAATATATAACGGGCTACTCTACAATATATAATGGGCTACTCTACAATATATAATGGGCTACTCTACAATATATAATGGGCTATTCTACAATATATAATCAGCTACTCTACAATATATAATGGGCTACTCTACAATATATAATCAGCTACTCTACAATATATAATGGGCTACTCTACAATATATAATGAGCTACTCTACAATATATAATGAGCTACTCTACAATATATAACAAGCTACTCTACAATATATAATGGGCTACTCTACAATATATAACGGGCTACTCTACAATATATAATGGGCTACTCTACAATATATAATGAGCTACTCTTCAATATATAATGGGCTACTCTACAATATATAATGGGCTACTCTACAATATATAATGAGCTACTCTACAATATATAACAAGCTACTCTACAATATATAATGGGCTACTCTACAATATATAACGGGCTACTCTACAATATATAATGGGCTACTCTACAATATATAATGAGCTACTCTTCAATATATAATGGGCTACTCTACAATATATAATGGGCTACTCTACAATATATAATGAGCTACTCTACAATATATAACAAGCTACTCTACAATATATAATGGGCTACTCTACAATATATAACGGGCTACTCTACAATATATAATGGGCTACTCTACAATATATAACAAGCTACTCTACAATATATAATGAGCTACTCTTCAATATATAATGGGCTACTCTACAATATATAATGAGCTACTCTTCAATATATAATGGGCTACTCTACAATATATAATGAGCTACTCTACAATATATAATGAGCTACTCTTCAATATATAATGGGCTACTCTACAATATATAATGAGCTACTCTACAATATATAATGGGCTACTCTACAATATATAATGGGCTACTCTACAATATATAATAAATAATGGGCTACTCTACAATATATAACAAGCTACTCTACAATATATAATGAGCTACTCTACAATATATAATGAGCTACTCTACAATATATAACAAGCTACTCTACAATATATAATGGGCTACTCTACAATATATAATGAGCTACTCTACAATATATAATGAGCTACTCTTCAATATATAATGGGCTACTCTACAATATATAATGAGCTACTCTACAATATATAACAAGCTACTCTACAATAAATAATGGGCTACTCTACAATATATAATGGGCTACTCTACAATATATAATGGGCTACTCTACAATATATAATAAATAATGGGCTACTCTACAATATATAATGGGCTACTCTACAATATATAATGGGCTACTCTACAATATATAATAAATAATGGGCTACTCTACAATATATAATGAGCTACTCTATAACAACCAACACCAAAAAAAACAAAAACATACAGTCAGCGGATTAATCATTCTGGAACATCAAAATGCGAAACATCTTTCCACGCAAGTGGAAAACACAACATATCAATTACAAAAGAGATAAGAAAAAGCAACCAAAGAATTTGTAAATCTGCTTTTGTCATTGTATCCAAACCACAAGGGCCGTCATGTTTTCTTTGTTTCAGAAATGGACTGAATTTGGCAGCGATAAAACAATGAGAAATCGCTCGTTAACCACTTCAAAGGTGGCTTATTAAAGCGCGATTGTCACAGGAGAATATCAGTAAAAACATCCTCAGTCCAGCTGCTGCCAAAAAATACTCAGCTTGCAGAGAGGAAAGGGGCCAAATGAAAAGATCATAAAAGAGTCAAAAAGTATTTTTATTGTGTAAATACAAAGACTGGATTTTACAGCAACAACACTTATTATATTGAATTTTATAAAATGATTTTTACTACTGAAAAAATGAAGTGTCATTCCACCTAAGGCCCCTTTCACACTTGTGCGACCCGAGTTTACCGCGATTTTCGCCGCAATTTTACAGCGATTTATCCACGATTGTACTGCGATTTTTGCCGCAATTTTACAGCGATTTATCACAATCATACCGCGATTTTTGCCACAATTTTACAGCAATTTATCCACGATTGTGCCCCAATTTTTGCCATGATTTTACAGCGATTTACCCTACAATTGTTGCCGTGATTTTGCCACGATTTTACCGTGATTTTGGCATCAGTCTGACTTTGTTGCAATTTTGGCTCAATGAAAACATATTACAAAGTCATACAGAAATCGCATCTAGGTGCGATTTGCATGCGACTTTGAGGGTTTATCATTGACGTCTATAGACCTCAAGTTGCATCAAAGTTGGACCAAAGTAATGCAGGGACTACTTTGAAGTCGGCATGACTTGAAGCCATACAGATATGCACGGTACTCATTGGAAATCATGGAGAACGACTTGTCATGCGATTTTGTAGTCTCAAATCGCAGGACAACTTGCACAAGTGTGAAAGGGGTCTAAATCTATAATTTTATTTATTGGCGATGCTGGGGAGTGAGGGTCGGTTCACACAGGGGGCGATCCGACTTCAGGCGTGACTCTGCAAGGAGATTTTAACGTGACTTCAGCGCGACTTAAAGCGACCTCCATGACAGGCGACTTTGCCTGTGGCCAATCAGAGAATCAAAATTAAATTGTGATAATACTGCGCAAATCTAAAAATAATATCCAAAATGATCGAAGCTGCCGGCACAACAAATGAGAAGTTTGGAACAGACAATATGATAAATAGTGCAGTGCTAAAATCAAAAATTACCAGCAATATTGATACAGCTACTGCAAATTACAGAAGTGCAGGTTTTTTATGCCTCGTACACACGGGTCGACGATCGTATGCAACAGTTTGTACGAACGACCTTTGTATGCTAAATCGACTGTTAGTACGCGCGATTAGAACAGCCGACGTACGACAGTCGTACAACAGAAGTTGTATGAGCAAACTAGAAAACTTGGTAGTACCAACAAGCTCTCATACGACCGTTGTATCGTGTGTACAGAGCAGTTGGTACAACAAGTTGTATTGTGCAAAACACGCATGCTCCGAAGTCAGGAACGGCCGGACGCTAATTCCATGCACCTGAACTTTCTCTTTATACGTTCATAACACGACACTAAGTTCAGCTTGGTCGTACGATCGTGTAGTGCAGTCAGTATGCTAGATACAACAGCCAACATACGATTTGATCCGTTCGGTCGTACGACCGTCGCACCGTGTGTACGAGGCTTTAGAGTCCCCAGATGAAGAGCATAACAGCAGGTGCAAATTACAAAGGTGCAAGTCATTAAGAATCCATAGGTAAAGTGCATAACAAAATGACTCATATAAAGTGCATGATGTGAACTCGGTGAACTTATATTGTAAAATCAAAAATAAAGTTCATGGCAAAAGTCCATAAGTGTTCCTGTAGAGAAGCCTCCACCGATAAACGAAAAGGCTTACCAAATAATATGGACCACAGATGTGCGCAGCATTAGGGTGTGCACCCCAAAGCTCAAATATATATATATATAGCACAGTAGGGCAATGGACAGTATCAGTAGAGCAGAGATTGGTGTTAGTAGTTTATTCTTTATTATTTTTTTATTATTACTTTTTTACAATTTCATTTGTGTTTTTTTTTTTTACAATAATTTTATTTATTTTTACAATTTTTTAGGAGCCCCATTGGGGGGCTTTGGTGAAATATCAGGGGTCTAAACAGATCCCCAATGTGTCACTGTCCCTTTCTCTGCAGCCAACCAGCAGGGGAAATCTGTGCAGCACAGGGTGATTAGGGTGTGCCCAGACACACCTGGCACACCCTGTGTGCACGCCTATGGTATGGACACAGACGGACATATGTCCGCTGAGTCAAGACAGACAGAGGGTGTAGTACCCAATATGCCTTCCAGATTCACCCGTGATGAAATCCTCCACCAAATAGGTTTAACCCTTACCCACTGGAGTCAGTGTTGCCAACCTCCTGCAGCGTTTTTTTTACTGGCAAACCATGGAAAATTTACTGGTGGAGCACATTTTTTACTGGCAACCTGAAAAATAACCGGACTCCTATTAAAAACGAAGACAATTGATATTTAAACACAACATGGAAAACTGACAATACCCATATCAAGTAGTTTGCCTGATTTACACTTAAAAAGTCAGCACAGCATGGGAAATTATCAGCCCCTGATATTTATAGACAGTTGTAAAAATCACTGATTTTTACAAACTGTCAGTAAATTTACTGGCGGTTGGCAACACTGACTGGCGTGGACATGAGGTGGGTTTTGCTGCATGTTAATACAAGGTCACGGTCCTCAGGATCGCCCCACCAGGAGGTGAGCAGGAAGATAAGCAGTATTCTCCCCTTCTTTTTGGGTAGATTCGGACTATTTGGAATATACGAATAGCAGCCCCTACCGGATAGTGGTGGATTTGGAGATTGGAGAGCCATCCTGAGGTGCACTACACCCCCTGCAATCTTCAGGCATACGCCTGACTGCGTCCATTCCAGTCGGTAAGGGTTAAACCTCAGAATATTAATCAAAACACCGCGCTTGGTTTATCAAACAGCATACAAGTCCTTATATTGAAAATTAAGGAAAAAAGTTCTTATATAAAAAAGTCGCAGGTGGTGCAATTGAAGTGCTTGCGCTCAATTCATAAGCATTAACGGTGCTCAAACGCTGTGCGCCCCACATGGATGTACACTCACCCTTCAGTGTTGACCAACTATCGCTAGTATGGACAAAAATGCATGTGGGGAGAGTCCCCTGTGGACCTTTGCAGTAACCGGCTCAGATGGTGTTAATCCATCATGGGGTAGTCAGGTGTAAAGAGAAAAAAACTCATAGCGCAATACCGTTTTAAAATGTATTTAAAAACGATTAAAACAACAATCATAGCACTCATGGTAAGGTGCCTAATAGTCATGGCACCTGGCACGTGTAGCAGATGGTTTGCCTTCTGGGAAATTGGCCCTTGGTTGCAATTAGCCGTTCGTATCTCGGCTCAGCTCAATTCCCTTCAGTGGATACAGGCGGACATGTGTCCCTGTGACGCGATCAAGCCTTGACGCGTTTCAGCCAACCAAAACGGGCCATCATCAGGAAGTTCCAGATGGTAAGGTGCCTAATAGTCCTGGCACCTGGCGTGTGTAGCAGATGGTTTGCCTTCTGGGAAATAGGCCCTTGGTTGCAGTTAGACATTCGTATCTCGGCTCAGCTCGATTCCCTTCAGTGGATACAGGCGGATGCGTGTCGCTGTGATGCAATCGAACCTCGACGTGTTTCAGCCAATCAAAACGGGCCATCATCAGGAAGCTCCACATGGTAAGGTGCCTAATAGTCCTGGCACGTGTAGCAGATGATTTGCTTTTGGGGAAATCGGCCCTTGGTTGCAGTTAGCCATTCGTATCTCGGCTCTGCTCGATTCCCTTCAGTGGATACAGATGGACATGTGTCACTGTGACGCGATCAATCATCAGGAAGCTCCACATGGTAAGGTGCCTTAGTCCTGGCACCCGGTGCGTGTAGCAGATGGTTTGCCTTTGGGGAAATCGGCCCTTGGTTGCAGTTAGCCATTCGTATCTCGGCTCAGCTCGATTCCCTTCAGTGGATACAGGCGGATGCGTGTCGCTGTGACGCGATCAAGCCTCAACGTGTTTTAGCCAATCAAAACAGGCCATCATCAGGAAGCTCCACATGGTAAGGTGCCTTTGTCCTGGCACCCGGCGCGTGTAGCAGATGGTTTGCCTTTGGGGAAATCGGCCCTTGGTTGCAGTTAGCCATTCGTATCTCGGCTCAGCTTGATTCCCTTCAGTGGATACAGGCGGGTGTGTGTCACTGTGGCGCGATCAAGCCTCGACGCGTTTCAGCCAATCAAAACGGGCCATCATCAGGAAGCTCCACATGGTAGGGTGCCTAATAGTCCTGGCACCCGGCGCGTGTAGCAGACGGTTTGCTTTTGGGGAAATCGGCACTTGGTTGTAGTTAGCCTTTTGTATCTTGGCTCAGCTCGATTCCCTTCAGTGTATACAGGCTGACATGCGTCGCTGTGACACAATCAAGCCTCGACACGTTTCAGTCAATCAAAATGGGCTATCATCAGGAAGCTCAGAGTTAAACCTATTTGGTGGAGGATTGCATCATGGGTGCATCTGGAATGCATATTGGGTACTTCACCCTCTGTCTGTTTTGACTCTGTCTTGTCCATCTATGGTCCATATTATTTGGTAAGCCTTTTCGTTTATCGGTGGAGGCTTCTCTGCAGGGACCTGGTGTCACTACAGGAACACTTATGGACTTTTGCCATGAACTTTATTTTTAATATAAGTTCACTGAGTTCATATTATGCACTTTATATGAGAAATTTTCACTAGCTGTATCAATCCAGAATCAGTGCTCTGTGGGAGGGAGGAGGTTGCCTGGGTAATTAGTGGTAAATTCTTTTCTTTTTCCTATAAAGTCGCTTCAATATAGATGGGGGATCCGACTTGGAGGCGACTTCCATTGAATTCTATGGGCACAAGTCAGATAGAAGTCTCCTTGAAGTAGGAACCTTTTTTGAAATCGTAGCGACTTCAGTAGTGTCATTCATTTCAATGGGATTTCTTCTGTTAAGCGACTTGGGGCGACACAAGTTGGATCCCAAGTCGCTGTAGTGTGAACCGAGCCTTAAGCCTTGTACACACAATGCGATTGTCGTACGACCGCACGTCCAACTTTTTCCAAAATCAGCTGTCTGTGATTTTGTCTAGCGCACTGACGGTAGTAAAGTTATCGTTCGACAAAGGCGAATGTAGTGACGTGCTACGAGCGTGTAAAGAGGAAGTTCAGGTGAATGTGATTTGTGAATTATGAACGCAGGGTTACACGACCGAACATGTCCGGCTCGTTCCTGGGTTCCGAACATGCGTGTTTGTACTTTCAACTTTTGTTTGTCCAACTTCTGTACAGACGACGCTGTTTACTAGCTTGCTCATACAACTTTTGTTGGGCGATAATTGAAAATCGGCTGTCGAATGGAGCGTACTAACGGTCGGATTATCGGACAACGGGCTGTCATGCGACAATTTTCAGCCGATAATTGTACCGTGTGTATGGGACTTTAGGATCCATGCACAATGGGCTTAAAAATGCTACTTGTTACATAGTTACATAGTTAGTTGAAAAAAGACAAAAAGTCCATCTACTTCAACCAAGAAAATGGAAAAAAGAAAAAAATGGAAAAAATCATATGATCCCATATACACAATGCTATGCCCACAGTTGAAGAAGAAGGCAAAAACCCCCCAGCAAAGCGTGATCCAATTTGCTCCAGCAGGGCGAAAAATTCCTTCCTGATCCCCCCCCCCGAGAGGCAATCAGATATTCTCTGGATCAACTTTACCTATTAGGCTGGGTTCACATATGAGCCGCATGTGGCGCACAGTAAGTCCGATGTCAGCCCGAATTTTGGGCTGAATTCGGACCTGAAATGGACCAAATGACACAGCGTTCTTGTGCAAATTGTGCAAATTGCACCGGACCCGCTGCATTCCAAAAGAATGCTTGTAATCCAAAGCACTTGTATATCAAAGTGAGTTTCCCCATAAGAAACAATGGAAACTCAGATGATTCATTCCACAACCACTGCTGGTGTATGCAGTACTGTATGTGGCCAGAGGTGCGGGAGTGCTGGTGTATGCAGTACTGTATGTGGCCAGAGGTGCGGGAGTGCTGGTGTATGCAGTACTGTATGTGGCCAGAGGTGCGGGGGCGCTGGTGTATGCAGTACTGTATGTGGCCAGAGGTGTGGGGGCGCTGGTGTATGCAGTACTCTATGTGGCCAGAGGTGTGGGGGCGCTGGTGTATGCAGTACTCTATGTGGCCAGAGGTGTGGGGGCGCTGGTGTATGCAGTACTGTATGTGGCCAGAGTGGTCGTGAGGGCGTGGAGACCGGTGTATGTCATGACGTATGTGGTCG
>BLSH010153671.1:3329-22655 GCA_018402905.1 Glandirana rugosa
TTAACTCCTTTTGGTTTGAACCCTTGGATAAAGTAAAGTTTTAGTAAATGGTTCTTTTAATTTAGTTCACCACCGGTTTCCTAGTTACTCACAGTCTATATTGTTACATGACATATATAGTTATAAATCTCGTTGAATAAAACTTACTGTACGAAATTTTAAACGTTCGTAACGTCATTAGTACTAGTAGAGATTTTCTTTGGTTGTTAATACTCACCTGTATTTTAATGAATAAGAAGTTACTTACTATACTAATCGAACTTAAGTTTGACAGTAAGTACATCTTTTTACATGAAGTCTCGTCTATGGTCAACATAAATTGGTGAAGTTCTGGCGTGCGATCGTTCGGGTTCCGTCCGGACCCGGACCCGGACTTTGTCCCGAAGTTCGGACGGACCAGCAGAACCCGAACTTCCAGGTGTTCGCTCAACTCTAATCATAAACACTGAACCCAAAAAACAGGCTCGGTCTTGAAGTGGTTAAATACAACTGGTATCTGCTCTGAAGTACATTTTTCTACATGAATGACAGTTTGAATTCAAGCTAATCATATCATTCATTGAAGAATAAGTAATTTTATGTCCACTCATAATTGTTGGTTTCTTTTAGAGATGATCATGATTACTGCAATGCTTGCAAATTTTAAAGCATGTCATTCAAAATAAGTTGCTCTAAATATTGATATATACAGTACATTGTTATATCTGACACTCATTGATCCTTTGGCCACCACTTGATTTAATTTTCTTGGTAAATGATTTTGAAATGAAATAGGTTCCCAAGTTTGGTTTTCCTCAATTCTCCCCGATTGCTTGTGTGTGGGACTGGCATGTAGAGTATGGTGGCACATTATGTATAGGTAATTTGTACACACATACTGGGGTCAGTGTAGACAAGAGCCAGTTAGCCTGCCAGAATATGAGGGTGGGAGGAGACCAGCGTACACAGAGGAAATGCACACATTAACCACTTCCTTACTGGGCCCTTAAACCCCCCTCCTGCCCGGACCAAATTTCAGTTTTCAGCGCTGTCACTCTTTGAATGACAATTGTGCGGTCGTGCGACGTTGTACCCAAACAAAATTGACGTCCTTTTTTCCCACAAATAGAGCTTTCTTTTGGTGGCATTTGATCATCTCTGCGGATTTTATTTTTTGCGCTATAAACAAACAAAGAGCAACGATTTTGAAAAATGAACAATATTTTTTTACTTTTTGCTATAATAAATATCCAAAAATAAAAAAACAAATTTATTCTTCAGTTTAGGCCGATATGTATTCTAATACATATTTTTGGTAAAAAAAAAAAAAATCACAATAAGCGTATTTTGATTGGGTTGCGCAAAAGTTATAGCGCCTACAAACTATGGTCATTGGTTTATGGCGTTTTTATTATTTATATATTTTTTACTGGTAATGGCGGCGATCTGCGATTTTTATCGGGACTTTGATATTGGAGCGGACATGTCAGACATTTTTGACACTTTTTTAGGACCAATGACATTTATACAGTGATTAGAAATTTAAATATCCATTGATTACTGTATAAATGTCATTGGCAGTGAAGGGGTTAACACTAAGGGGGAGTGAAGGGGTTAACTGTGTTCCCTCATTGTGTTCTAACTGTATGGGGGCTGGGCTGGCTGGGACATAACAGATCTCACTGATCCCGATCACAGGGATCAGTAGATCTGTTATGTCCCCCTTCACAGAACGGAGAACCGCCATGTTTACATCGCCGGTTCCCCGTTCTGCAGCTCTGACAGGCGATCACGAGTCACGAGCGGACAACGAGTCAGCAATTCAGATCCGTGCTAGAGCCATACTTTGGCAATAGCACAGATCTGGAGTAGTTAAGTAGTTTGAAGTTGGGTCTATGGTTGGACATTGCCAATGATTAGCAGCTGAACTGTTGGTGCAAGTCCCACCTGTTCTGATGGTCGAGCACCTGAACTCTTCCATCCGCTATCATGGTCAAGTACCTGAACCTGATAGTGAAGTACCTGAACTGTTTTATCTGCTCTGATGGTCAAGTGCCTGAACTGTCTGTAAAGTCCCAGCTACCATGTGGTTATGTGCCTGCATGTCTATGACTTGTGAGCTGCAATAGTCTGGAGGGACTTCGTATTCTACAATTCTTTCCAGTTCTACGGTGTTGCAATTGCTGTGCTGTAGCTCCGATCTGGTAACCGGATGTCTAAGACTCTGCTGTCTATCACCAGATATGGAGGACTGACAAGTTTCTATGCGTTTAAACTCTTGGAAAGGAAAATTTGATGTTCATACCCGCTCCTGTGTTTTCAAAAGGAAAAGTTTGGTGTTCTTCTGTTAAGTCCAACATATAGGTTTTTTCTATATCTTTTGAATTTTGGATATTTTTATATTTTTCAGCCCTAACATAGCCGAATGAGATTTTCTGTGCAGGTAAATCAGACAGGGAAAGGAAAGTAGGTATTTACACTTTGGATTAGATACACATTAGATCCCCAATTTTTCATTTACGGTAAACTGGGGGGTGGGAGAATTATTCTTTTTGCGTACATTTATCAGGTGCTTTCCTTCCAATGTTGACATTGCCTTTATGTACAGTTGGAGGCATTATATGATATTTGGAGGGGGGGGGGGGTGGAGTGATGGGGGAAACTGTATATTTTATATTATTGTTGGTTCATACTGTGGCTCACTAATGAATTCTAGACCTCCAAATCCTGGTCAAGGAGCCATATAAGGACATAAGCATAGCTTTACTGTATACCAAAGTAATGTTATTGTTAACTGGTCAAGTCCATGAGAGGTCATATTTCATAGGGAGTTGGCTTGCGGGGTGGTCTATTCCTTATATACAAGTCTAATACCACAGCCCAAACTGAAATAAGTTAGTCTCATCCAGAACGACCATGAGGCAAGTGTCTGGTCCTAATTACCTGTGCCATGTTGCGAAACAGCAAACAGGACTCCATGGCGGGAAAAAGCACCTTTAGTTAATTATCCTTTATCTTTATGTCATTACTTTTAATAAATGTTATACTTTTAAGTATTTGTGTGATCTCTCTTTGCACATATCAAACACAACCCCATAAAATGTGACAAAACAAGCACTACATAGCTTAGCCTGCAACAAACGCGAATAGAGCGTGCATATTAACCCTTTCGGCCCCTGAGATCACAAAACCCCCAATAGGAGGGTGAATTGATATTTTCGGGATCTGGGTACCGAATTAAACCTGGAGGGTATGTCAAAGATGTAAGTATTTATAAAAAAAACTATGCAACAAGTTATTTTGCCTGCATAAATAATCAAATGAATGCATGGTTTTATGATCATACACCTGTGCTAATGTTACTATATCCCTCTGTTTCCAAAACTTACAATCCAGACATGTACATAACTGGTCTAAAGAAGGATTATTCCAAATTATCACTTTTAGGGGAGTATCAGTAAAATCTGCCAATTTCTAGCCTCCCTCCGCAAAGACTGTGCCAAGGATAAGAGAGGAATTTTCACTCTAGGTAAGTGGGAGGATTGTTCTCCCAACCCAACTAGGAAGTCATCCACCTGAAGGATAGATAGGAGATGCCCCTCAACCCCTCATTGGCTGCTCCTGCATCACCCACGTCCACAGATGTTTCAATTGGCCTCCCTACCTTAAAGTTAAATAAACCCTTCAATACTTGCCTCCTCTCCAGTGATGCAACATTCCCAAGATCCCCTGCCAGAACTTCTTCAGACCCGGCTTCTTATGAGTTCAGGGCCTTCAGCCATCACATGCACATATGTACACTCTAAAGTATCTTGAAAGGAGGAAGGTAGGAATCCTTTACTGCAGAAGAGACACATGTCTTTTCTGCAATAAAAATCCCTCCTGCTTGCATATTTTTCACTTATGGGCTAAGTTCTGCTGTAAGCAGATCTCCCGCCCCTGTTACACCACTCACCCCTGCCACTACTGCACCTCTCGTCCACTGCTCCCTTCTGCACCTTCTTGTTAACAGCTCCCATCTGCACCTTCTCATCCACAGCTACCCTCTCTACCCCTTGTCCATTGCTCCTCACAAACAATGCAGACCCCTGCCCCTCCCTCCTACTACTTGCAAACAATGCATACCCTGCCCTGTGGGCTGTAACCACTAAGTCAGTGCACCATATATAAGCACGTAAATCAGACATGTCTTGTTGACTCTGAGGAAGAGGAAACCTCAGAGTCAATGTTAGCCTATGCTTCTGCAAGATAGTTGATGGGATAGAAGATGGGATGTTGACAAGTACTACATGGACATAAGCTGATTAATTTTATGTTATGCATTGACCCAAGCATTTGTTTGTGAGTAGGTTTTTTTATCTATGTTTTTACTTATTAAAGACATACATTGAGGATAATGCACTAGGCCCACGTGCCTTCTATTTTCTTATATATTCCTAGTGTGATTGGACTTCCCCAGTCTTTTTAAGGCAGCGGGGTGTGCGTTATCCACTCAAAAGTGTCATAAAAGGGGCCACTGTACAGCGCAGGAAATTGAACAGTGTGTTGTTGTATCTGAAACATATATTACAGCCCCCTGCTCCCCCTCCTCCCAAATAAAATAGCCCCATTCCCCTCCTATTACATATTACTGCCCCCCTGTCCCCCTTGCACATATAACAACCACTCTACACACATAAAACAGCCCTCTGCCCCCCTCCTTACACATAAAACCGTCTTCCCGCCCACCCTCCTCCCACTATACAACCCCCTTGCCCCAAATGCACACATTATACAGCACCCCTACCCCCTCTCCTAACATGTAATATAGCCCCTCTGCAGCCTTTCCTCACATATTATACAGCCCCCTCCTCACACACAATGCAGCTCTTGCCTACCTCTCCTCACGCATAATACATGCCCCCTTTTTCTCACACATATTACAAACCCCTCTCCTCACACATTACTGTGCATCCCCATGCCCCTCTCCTCACACATAATACAGTTCCGTTCCTAACACATAGTACAGTTCCCCACCTCCCCTCTTCACACCTAATACAGATCCCTTCCCTACTCTCCTAACACATAATACAGCCCCCCTTTCTCATACATAATACACCTCTTTTCCTTCTTACAAATACAGCCTCTCCTCACACATAATACAGCTCCCCAGCCTCCCCTCCTCACATATAATACAGACCACTTCCCTACCCTCTGCACACATAATACTGCCCACCTCTTCACACATTACAAAAAATAATAGACAGAGTAACTCACAGATGCCGAAGGTGGACGTGATCAGGTATGGAGCATGATCAGGAACTGTCCTTGTATAGGACTCCTTTTTCTGCCAGTGGAGAATGTATGGCTTATGCGGGACTACAATGACAAGTATGGGGGTATTGTACTGTTTTGTCACAACAGTGTGAGCTGCTGGGCAAGAAGACATGGGTAGGGCCAGTGCAAGCCTGACAGACTTCACCCTGACCAATCAAACTCATCCTGCTTCTAAGTTGAATCCGGCCCCCCCGTCCTGATCTTCGCACACAAGGCCTTGTCAGGACTATTGATTAAAAAGAGGGTCTGTCCCAGAAAATTTGGGAGTGTTGGCAAGTATGCAAATGCTGAAGCATTTTGTAGATGGACCACTCTCCAACAAGGTCAGGGAAACCTTTCAAGAGAAAGATTGGAGAAACCCCAGTTCTATAATATCTTAGAAGTAGCCTTAGCATGAGCAGGAGCAGAGGTACACAGGATGGATGCACCTATGGCTATTGTAGTTGGGAAATCTATAGACCCACTCAACTGAATAGACAACTCCACAGGAGGTGGCCATCCAGAAACTGACATAAGGGATGGCTATCTGCCACAGACATACTCCTCTGAGGGGCAAGAAGGAAATACCTCCTCATGGAGAAAGAGAACACCTCATGTTGGGGCAGTCAAGATGGGTCATCTCCAGAGAGATCCCCAACTCCCCATTCAAGAACCAAAGGTGTGGATGAAGGAGTTGGGGTAATTAACTGCTGCCTAGCAGAAGCAGTTAAGTGTAAAACAGTCATCTCCCACTGGATCTGGGAGCTTCAGGCAACATGCCCTCCTGGTCTAAATAAAAACCTTAGTTTTCCTCCCATCTTGTGAGAATGAAGAAGGTGGGGGGGGGGGTGTCTACTGGAGAACATGGTTGCAACATTACTTTCCACACTGATAAAATATTTGATGCTATTAAAAAAAAATGTTTAAATATAATTTATGGTCGTAGCCCTCTGAACGAAGATAGATGTGGATCACATAAACATGCAACAAGACTTACAACATAAATAGACCTGAGGTGTGCCCTGGTCATCTGGTTGGTATGCCAAGCGAAGCGGGCATACCCTATATAAGTAATGGAGATTGTGGAGAAGAATGTGCTGAGAAGTGGGGGATGGGAGGGAGGGTATCGCACACTGGAACCGACCAAGAGCATGGGGGAGGGAGCTGCTTAAATGCCCTCCAGGCTCCTCCCATAAGTTCAGGCCACCAAACTGGCCTTCTTATTTATGGTCGTAGCCCTCTGACCAAAGATAGATGTGGATCACATAAACACGCTACAAGACTTACAACATAAATAGACCTGAGGTGTGCCCTGGTCATCTGGTCAGTTTGCCAAGCGAAGGGGGCAAAAATATCCAGTTTTAGGGAAGTAGTCCTTTATTGGTACTGTTATCATTGAGCAAGTTTAATGAAGGTTTATACCATCTCCAGCTGAGGATTTGGAATGTATCTAGCAAATTCCTTGATCACTAGGTGTGGTACTGCATGCTGAGATGCAGCCGAGGTTGCTCCAATCCGGAAGGAATGTCCAGAGTACCAACCGGGGTCAAAGCCTAAGTTGACCCATGGGATCTTAACGTGCCTGATAAATTGGCTGCCACTCAGAGGGCTGGTTGGAAAAGGCAATGACGGGCTACAGTCAGATTGACTGGGCAGGTGAGACAGTAGCTGGTCGAGTACCACCACTGGGCACCAGGCGTTGTTAGTCTGAAAGAGGTTGATGTCGACCCCCGGTTCCGAATTGTTGAGTTCTGGAGACCGCGAGATGAAGGACATAATAGTCTTGAATGCTAGTCAGGTGGCGTCTGCATAGTATCTGGCTGCTAGTGCCACTAAAGGTGAATTCCCTATGCCACAGAAAACCATAGAAGGCCAGGTAGATGGCCACTTGGACGACTAGATTGGGCAGAACCCCAAATGGGAACAGGCCAGGATTTTAGATATGTCCCTAAAGATAGCATTGGTGATGGGTAAACGATTGCCATTGGCTACAGGCTGATGTTTCTGGATGCCACGTATGAGGGATCTCATTGTGTGGGCTATGAACACAGACGGCTTTCCAGGGTCCTGTAAGGACAGGAAATGCTGGAGGCCAGCTGGGTATAGTTTGATAGTGTTGTGAGAAAGAGCCAGCTGCGTGTGGCAATACGATATGAAGAACAGGACATTCCTTGTGTCACCTGTCGTTGCTCCGGAGCGTGAGCTGCTGCCCTAATGGGATAGAGTTAACAAAAGGGGGGATGACTGACTAAAACCGGGGACCTGAAGGACTCTGGTGGCCATGGCCCTGCGAACCAGTGATGGCCAAAAATTGCAGTGACACCTGTGGAGGCTGCGGTATCCGGGACTACCTGAGGTGATAAAGCTGATGCTAACGGAATAAACAGATATGCTGTTCCAGTTTGCGAGGATTTCACCCCACATTGTCATATTCGTTACCGCTGTTGGGTCCAGCCTGAGAACTTGATCAGGGTTTGTACCTAAGTGAGGAAGACTAAGAGGCATGAAATGAAGGACTGCCCCTGAGGGATAATCCTTACGGCAAAGTTAAACATCCCTGATAGGGAATAGTACGCCCTGCGAAAGGGTAAAGGCGTGAATGACTGACTTGATTCGGGACAATTGGGAGGTAGGGCTCTGCTATGGGCACATAGATTGCCAAATACCACTCCTAGTATATATTTAAGGTTACTGCAGGATGCAGATTGATACGCCCCCCCCCCCCACCGATGGGATAGGCTGTCCCAACTTGTCCCCCTGGGGTGGTTATGTGGGGGCCAGCAAGCTCTGACTGGTACCGAAGGTGGAGCGAAAGTTGAGAGGCGTTTAGTAACTGTATTAGAGCACCAGTTCGCCATACAGTGGAGGATTGGCAAATACAAGGAACGTAGATCGGCAAAGTGGTGGCAGAAAAGCTCTGTGTCAATGACACTCCAGTTCGAAGAGCAGCCTGGAGAGCTCAGGCTTCCTGGCTGTAGTGGGGTAGGGAGCGCACCCGCACCGCAGCTCTGCTGTGAGCTTGGGGATGGTCCATCCCCTGAGGGACTGCACGCTGCCACTCTCTGAGCCCGCAGAGGGTGACAGAGGGGTGGGTATGAAGTCTGCACTGCTGGCCCATGACATGGCTGCGACTATAAGACAAAAAAGGGGAGCATGTGTCAAGAGGAGTCGTAGCAGCATGATAGAGCAGAATAATGTGACAAAGAGACCCGCAAACTACACCTGACTGACGCTCTAGTATGGAGGTCCTGGTAAGGATCGAAGCCAGGTCAACCGGAAACCTGTAGTAGGGGTAACATGAGTGAAAAATGTATATCTCTCATTTTCCTGAACGGACTGTCCCACCACTGTTATGCGGGTAGCTCTTATGAAGAAGCGAACCCCATGTTGGGGTGTTTTTTTTTTTTGTTTGTTTTTTTGTTTTTAGGCAAACATCCAACCTGATGCAGGATGGGATCTGAACTCAACTGACCTGAAGAAATGACAGAGAAAATGATGAGTGGCTCGTGAGTGACTGCCACTAAAGAGGAGTGGCCGATTAAGTGCGACTAAAATGTGGTGTGTGGCTGATTGTGTGCCACTGAGAATGTGGTTGTAAGGATTTGTGTGTACCTGCTCGCAGCGATTGCGAGGGGTTGATGTAATATGTGCTTGCAGTGATTGCAAGTATGCGTGCTAGCAGCAATTGCAAGTATGTGTGCTTACAGCGCTTGCAAGGGGTTGATGTAATGCGCTTGCAAGTGTGTGTTCTCGCAGCGATTAAAAAGGATTGTGTAGATGCGTGCTCGCAGCGATTGTGAGAAGTATATGTAAATACATATTTGTAGCGATTGCAAGAAGTTTAGTGTGCGTGTTCACAGCGATTGCGAGGGATTTGTGTTGATGTGTGCTCGCAGCGATTACGAGCAGTTATTGTAAATATGTACTTGAAGTATTTGCAAGTGTGTGTGCTTGCAGCGATTGCGAGGGATTGTGTAGTTGTGCGCTGGCAGCGATTGTGAGGAGTTAATGCAAGTACGTGCTAGCAGTGATTGCAAGAAGTTTGGTATGTATAGTCGCAGTGATTGCGAGGGATTTTTTGATGCGTACTTGTGAGGAGTATATGCAAATACATATTTTGCAGCGATTGCAAGAAGTTTAGTAGGCGTGGTCGCAGCGATTGCGAGGGAAATTGTGTAGATGCATGCTTGCAGCGATTGCGAAGAGTATATGCAAATACGTATTTGCAGCGATTGCAAGAAGTTTAGTATACAAGCTTGCAGCGATCGGAAGGATTTGAGTTGATGTGTGCTTGCAGCGATTGCGAGGGGTTAATCTAAATACTTGCTTGCAGTGATTGCAAGTATGTGTGTTCACAGCAATTGCATAGATGCCCGCTCGCAGCGATTGCGAGTAGTTAATGTAAGTAGGTGCTTGCAGCGATTGCAGGAAGTTTGGTATGCATGCTCGCAAGGGATTTGCGTTGATGCGTGTTCGCAGTGACTGCGAAGAGTTAATGTAAATACGTGCTTGCAGCGACTGCAATACGTTTGTTTATGCGTGCTTGCAGCAATTGCGAGGGATTTAGGTTGATGCATGCTTGCAGCGATTGCAAGGAATTAATGTAAATACGTGCTTGCAGTGATTGCAAGAAGTTTCGTTGATGCGTACTCACAGTGATTGCAAAGAGTTTATGTAAATACGTGCTTTGCAGCAATTGCAAGAAGTTTGAGTTTGTGCGTGCTCGCAGCTATTGCAAGGGGGTTACGTAGATGCGTGCTGGCAGAGATTTGCAAAGAGTTATGCACGTGCATGTTTGCCGTAATGCGTGACGTAATGCTTGTACCCGCGATTGCAAGACGTTGTGCTCGTATGCGTGCTTGCTGCAATTTGCAAGTGATGTTTATGAGTGCTGGCAGCGATTGCGAGAAGTTGTGCTTAGTTGTGTTTGCAACGTTTGTGAAAAAGTGGCTGTCACTGAAGGTGTGTTTATGGTGAATGTGAGAGATAGTATATCTGTTTGTGTTTGCCGCGTAGTGTAGTGCTGTCAAAGACGTGCTTGCAACGATTGCAAGGGTCTGTGCAGCTGAAGGCGAGTGTGCAGCGATTACAAAAAAAGTCACCTACTGATAGGCGAACATGAGGATAGCAGAAATTGAATGTGCCGGAATGCATTGTCACAGCGACTTTTCCTAATTGTCTTTGGAGTAGAACCTGGACCGATATGGAATCGGTAGGCAGGGGGATGATGTGCACAGAGTGATGAAATGAACAGATATGAACTAGTTGTAAGAACTGACATGAACCGATGCGAATCTGTAGTAGGAAATAACACGAACCAATGTGAATCGGTGGTATGAAAACAACATGAACCAATGCGAATCGGTGGTAAGAAATAGCATGAACCGATGCGAATCGGTGGTATGAAAATGACATGAACCAATGCGAATCGGTGGTATAAAAATGACATGAACCGATGTGAATCGGCGGTATGAAAACGACATGAACCGATGTGAATCGGTGGTATGAAAATGACATGAACCAATGCGAATCCTTGGTATGAAAATGACATGAACCAATGCGCATCGTTGGTATGAAAATGACATGAACTGATGCAAATTGTTGGTATGAAAATGACATGAACTGATGTGAATCGTTGGTATGAAAATTACATGAACCGATGCGAATCGTTGGTATGAAAATGACATGAACCGATGCAAATCGTTGGTATGAAAATGACATGAACTGATGCGAATCGTTGGTATGAAAATGACGCGAACCGATGTGAATCGTTAGGTAGGGTAACGATGAACAGAGACATGACACGAACCGATTTGAATCAGTAGTAAGGACTGACCTGAACGAATGTGAATCTGTGGTAGGGAAATGACATGAACCGACATGAATCAGTAATGGGGAAATAACATGAACCAGTTAGGTAGGGTAACGATGAATAGAGAAATGACACGAACCGATTCGAACCGGTAGGGACTGACCAGAACAGATGCAAATCGGTGGTAGGGAAATTACGTGAATCGGTAGTGGGAAATGGTATGAACCGGTACGAACCGGTAGGAAGGGTAAACAATAGGGAGAATAGCGTGGGCCAGGTAACCAACGTGACTGATACGAATCGGTAAGTAGGTTCTAACCGGACTGTAGTAAGTATCTGATACGAATTGATTGTGGAGTAGGACATGCACCGATGCGGATCGGTAGGCAGGGAGATGACATTAAAAGAGTGAATGACATGAACCGATCGAAATCGGTTGAAGGGAAAGGCATGAACCGATACGAAACGGTGGATAGGGTAATAGTACGAACAGAGTAAGTGACATAGCCCAATGTGAATCGGTGTTTGTAATGTATCCGATATGAACCGTTGTGCCGCCAACGCGACTAGGTTTAGAATCAGACAGTGGTAAGCATGCAATGGATTTGATACAAATCGATTGTGGGGTGAATGATGTGACCGATATGAATTGGTTATAGCATGCATGAAATGAACCTGATACGAGTTGGCTGCAGAGTGTACGTTGCCCTTTATTTATTTTTTTTCTGTCATTCGTTTTTTTTTTTTCCTGACATTCATTTTTTTTTGTTTTTTTGTCATTCGTTTTTTTTTTTTTTGGTAGAAAGCTCATCCAAGCCTATTGCAGGATGGAACAACCTGAACCCAACTGACCTAGGGGAGAAACAATAGACAAGAAATGTGAGTGAATGAACTGTATGCCACTGGAACCAACGAGTGGTCGGATCGTGTGTTACTAGAGAAGTGCTTGCAATGATCACAAGAAAGCGGCCTCATTAGGGAGGCGAAGATGAGGACAAATTGCGCCGACTCCGGTCGGAGTTATGAAGCTGGAGTAACATGTGTGTTTTCAGTAGGTGTGACCGTATGAATGGTCTGAGTAACGACTGTGTGCTTGTGGCAGGAACCCCACAAAGGAGACCGAGCTGCTGGAAGTTTGTGATGTGTGCGAAACTGGAATAGACTTGCGTTGTGCTGAGGATATGAAGCACTAAATCTCCGATGCGACTGGGATTCAAATCGGGCCATCAATACAGTAGCGTGTATAGGGTGCCACTCCCTCCTCCAAAATTGAACACATAGCAACCACCCAACCCCCGAGGCTAATAAAGTGCAGTCAAGGCCCAGGTGGGTCTAATTACCACCTCATCCAGCCACAGAACCTGTGTAATTAATACATGCTAATCTCCAAATGGATGAGGAGGCAACCCCATAGACAGTGAATGCTGTGAGCAATCAAAGCCTGTGTCGAGCGATATCGGACAACGACCGACAGTGTCTCGGAGGCTTAGACCTACAAACGAATCATATGATTTTGGATGGGATGACAAACAAGGCAGGAGGGTACCTGCGAATCTACTATGCCTCTGCCGAATGATATTGGGGCACGACTGGCAACAACTCGGAGGCCACTAAGTACGAAAGGGATGCAGGATAGGAAACATAACGAATTGTTACATTGCATAAGAAATGAAAAGGTTTGAATCCTACCTGCAACAGTAAGCGAGAACCACATGAAGACCACAAACTGAGATGCCGCAGCACACTGGTAATCGAATGCACAGATTCACAAACATTAAGTGAGCTGGGGAGAGTCGGCCCAGTGACATGTGCTTTCGCACACTGGAACCGACCAAGAGCATGGGCGAGTGAGCTGCTTAAATACCCTCCAGGCTCCTCCCATAAGTTCAGGCCACCAAAATGGCCTTCTTATTTATATCTTATTTAGATTTTCATTTAGACCAGGTGGGCATGTTGCCTGAAGCTTCCAGATCCACTGGGATTCTTTCTGTAAAATAATTTTATTATATTCACTTTTTCACAGGGATATGCTAAAGAGGGGATGTTTTTTGGGTATAATATGATCATCTGTATGGCATACAAATGTATAATTTAATGACACCTGTTTGAGCCTGCATTATGGAAAGAATTGATAGTGACCCATTTGTGGCCAGAAGCGACACATATACAGTGGGTATAGAAAATAAATCGCCCAATTTTTAAAATAATAATTTTGTTGCTTTGCAGCCTGAAATGAAGACAGACACAGTTTTTGTTTTTGTCCAGCTGTATTTACCCAGTGCAACTTATAACATCCAAGTGAAAGAAACACCAACATGTCAGAAAAAAAAATCAAAAAACAAATCACTGAGTTGGAAAAAGGATCATCCCCTTTTGCTTTAATTACAGCCTTTACTCTATTGGGATATGTCTCTAACTTTGCACATCTAGACTTTGCAATATTTGCACACTCTTCTTTGCATACTGCTAAAGTTCAGTTAAAGTGTTACTAAACCCAGGACCCTGCATTCACTATATCTAACCTTCCACAGTATACAGAACACAGAAATGCAATAGTTTTAATAAATATAAACTGCTACATACCTTTTTCATCAGCATAAGGGCAGTCTTGTGACTTCTATCAGTGTCAGTTAAAGCTGGTAGGAGGAGTTTTCATTCTCCCCCGATTGTCCCATAAGGCTGCAGGTCCCCGGACCCTCTGTCTGGACAGTGCTGATCACATGCACTCTCCCAAGAAAAAAAAACTCTCTAGCAATACACACCACACTGAGCAGGTGCAGCTTGCTCCCAAGGCGTTGTTCTATCAGGAGATGGATTGGGGGCTGTGGAAGAAGGGGAGGATCAGAGAAGACCAGATCAAACATTTACACAATGCAGAGGATTGTCCATGTTGGGGTGAGTATAACAAGCATGCTTTACTGCATATACAGACTGATTTTACTGTTGTGGGTTTAGTAACACGTTAAATTTGATGGTGACTGTTTGTGGACTGCAGTCTTCAAGTTGTTCCACAAATTTCCAATGGGCTTTGAGTCTGGGCTCTGACTAGGCCATGCAAGGATATTCACTTTTTTCTCCTTCAACCACTATGCAGTCTTTTTTTTCTGTGTGCTTTGGGTCATTGTCATGTTCTTCCCATTGACAACTTTCTGGCAGAGGGCAGCAGATTTTCCTCAAGAATTTGACAGTATTTTGCCCCATCCATTTTTCTTTCTATACTGACAAGTGCTTCAGGCCCTGCTGTGAGGAAACACCCTTGTAACAGGATAGTATCATCTCCATGCTTTACTGTAGGAATGGTGTTATTTGGATGGTGAGCTGTATTGGATTTCCACCAGACATATCGTTTGGTGTTCAGGCCAGGTGATTCAATTTTAATCTCATCTGATCACAACACTTTTATCTATGTGGCCTCAGAATCTTCAAGGTGCATTTTGGCGAGCTCAGTTGTGACTGCATTTGGCCTTTCTTGAGGAGTGGCTTTTTTCTTGCAACCCTCCCATACAAGCCACATTTGTGGAGATTTTGTGATATTGTTGTCACATACACACAATGAGCACTCTGGCATAAATTCCTGCAACTACTTCAGAGTTGCTGTAGGCCTCTTGGTAGCCTCTCTGACCGGTTTCCTCCTGGGTCTTTCATCCAGTTTGGAGAGACATCCTGATTCAGGGAGGGTCTGTGTTGTGCCAAATACCTTTCACTTCGTAATAATACTGTGCTTCTAGGCATTGATAAAGCCTTTAACATTTTGTGCCTGTCCACAACTTTATCCCGGAGATCTGTTGACAGTGCCTTGCCACCCATAGTTGATTGTGTGCTTCAGTTGCACTACTAGGGACTGAAATGCTCCAGGAAAGCTCTTTTCAGCTAAGGTAATCAAAATGACCACAGCTGATCACAGTTGAAAGTCAAATGGCTTTGTGTGCCATTGAGAAGATTATTAGTTATACCTGATTGAGCTTACAAGTCATTTTTAGGAGGGGGGTGATCCTTTTTCCAACTCAGTGATGTTTTTGATCTTTTAATTTATTTTCCGACGTGTTGGCGTTATATCTTTCACTTAGATGTTATAAGTAATGAGTAAAAGTGAGTAAAAAAGGGCTGGATAAAACAAAAACTGTATCTCTCTTCTGCAAAGCTACAAAATATGATTAATTTAAAGCGGGGTGATTATTTTCTATACTCACTGTAAATCAATGGAGATTAGGATTATAAACATTTAAGGGGGTTGGAAATGTGATAGAAATTATTTAATGAATATTAATTTTCTTATAGAAAAAATGTATGTCATATCCATTGACAAATTGTTGTTTGTCACCCTTTGTAGTCTCCTCTCTCCCTTCTTCTTTTTGTCTATATGCCCTGGCTTTTTTTTTTTTACTCTCTTATGCCTTTAACCGCTTAACAACCGCCCTATAGACAAAAGACGTCTACAGGGCAGTTGCTTAACTCTGGGAGGACATCTATTGAATCCTTCCCTGGGGCGCGCACACGGAACATCTGTGACCGTCGGGTCCGGGGGACCCGACCGATCACGGATCGTGGTGAATGGCGCCGGCTTTTCTCTCCCCTCTCTGCACCGATCGGTGCATTGCGAGAGGAGAGAGGGGGGAGGAAAGACGTGCTGCAGTGCTGTGGGCTAAGCGTAATGCCCACAGCACTGCAAAGTAACAGGAATGCACCCCACCATCCATCCATCACCCACCCATCCACCACCCACCCATCCATCCACCCATCCTCACCCATCCATCCACCCCCTACCCATCCTCACCAAATCCATGCTCACCCACCCATCCTCACCCATCCATCCATGCTCACCCATCCACCCCTCCTCACCCATCCATCCATGCTCACCCATCCATCCATGTTCACCCATCCAGCCATGCATGCTCACCCAGCCGTCCATCCATGCTCACACACCCAGCCGTGCTTACCCATCCATCTATGCTCACCCACCCAGCCGTGCTCACCCATCCATCCATGCTCACCCACCCAGCCGTGCTCACCCAGCCATCCATCCATGCTCACCCACCCGGCCGTGCTCACCCATCCATGCTCACCCACCCAGCCGTGCACACTCACCCATCCATCCATCCATGCTCACCCATCCAGCCATGCATGCTCATCCATGCTCACCCAGCCATCCATCCATGCTCACCCAGCCGTGCTCACCCATCCATCCATGCTCACCCCCCCAGCCGTGCTCACCCATCCATGCTCACCCATCCATCCATGCTCACCCATCCATCCATCCATGCTCACCCACCCAGCCGTGCGCACTCACCCACTCATCCATCCATGCTCACCCATCCATCCATCCATGCTCACCCACCCAGCCATGCTCACCCAGACATCCATCCATGCTCACCCACCAAGCCGTGCTCACCCAGCCATCCATCCATGCTCACCCAGCCATCCATCCCTGCTCATCCACCCATCCGTGCTCACCCACCCATCCGTGGCTCATCCATCTCCATTCATGGCTCATCCATCCCCATCCATGGCTCATTTGTGCCTCATTCATGCTCATCCATACCACATCAGTTCTCATCCGTGACACATCCATGCCACTACAGTGCCCATCTGTGCCACTACAGTGCCCACCCGTGCCACTACAGTGCCACTCTACTGCTCATCCATGCCACTACCCTGCCCATCTGTGCCACTACAGTGTGTATCCATGCCACCACAGTGCCTCACAATAGTGTAAAAGATGGTCAAATTAGATTCTAAATGTATGCCCCTAGAACACCTGACGGTACTCCCTGCATGTTGGGCCTCTGTATGTGGTCAGGCTGTGTAAAAGTGTCACACATGTGGTATCGCCATACTCGGGAGGAGTAGCAGAATATATTTTGGGGTGTCATTTTTGCTATGTACATGCTGTGTGTTAGAAATATTGTATAAATGGACAACTTTGTGTAAAAAAATGCATTTTCATTTTCTTTCTACATTTTCCAAAAACTTGTGGAAAAAATGACATGTTCAAAAGACTCATTATGCCTCATAGAATATACGTTGGGGTGTTTGCTTTCCAAAATGGGGTCATGTTTTGGGCGTTTCCATTGTCCTGGTGCTCTAGGACCTTCAAAAGTGCAAGAGGTAGTCAAGAATTATGTGTGTAATGTATGCTCCTAGAACACCTGATGGCGCTCCCTACATGTTGGGCCTCTGTATGTGGCCAGGCTGTGTAAAAGACTCACACATGTGGTATCACCATACTCAGGAGGAGGAGTAGAATGTATTTTGGGGTGTAATTTGTGGTATGCCTATGCTGGGTGTGACAAATAACCCGTTAACATTGTCCATGTTGGGTGCTTGAGGTGATTATAGCCGTAGTAGTGCAATTGTGACAGAGAAAATTTAGTACTGTCTGTGATACTTTATTTGCACTAACATACAACTTTTCAGGATAAGCTTTTGGGGTATGTCCCCTTCTTCAAGGTCCAAGCAGTACTGATTCACAAGAGTTTTAGCAGAATGTTAAAAAAGAAGAAAAAAAAAGCAAAAAATCTCTGAGGGAAAGGAAAAACAAACACAAATGGTAATTAAGCTCACAGTAAAGTCATTGAGATAAAACAGAGGGAGAGCTATAGACTGCGGAGGGGGGGATGAAAGTCACAGAGGGGGTCGTAAAACGTTAGAATAATGTGTGAGAAAACCTATATCTAAGTTTAAATGTCAAAAAAAAGAATCATTCTTATTTCAAACAACACCAAGTGACAAATACACTGCTGAGGATGTTACACAGCTCATCCAATTCATTCTTACACACAACTACTTCACATTTCAACAATGGCATATATCTCCAGTGTATGGGTACAGCTATGGGAATTAAAATGGCACCCCAATATGCAAACTTATTTATGGCTGACCTGGAGGAAAAATTCCTGAACAGCATACAACATAAGCCATACAGATATTATCGCTATATTGATGATATCTTTATGATATGGACTGAAGGTGAAGAAAATCTAAAACGGTTTTGCTCATTGATCAACACTTTTCACCCATCTATCAAACTAAAAAGGGATTATTCAAACACACGTCAACTTCCTAGACACTACAGTATACATCAGGGATGACAAACTTTACACTTCGATATACAGAAAACCGACTGACCGATGCAGCTATCTCCATAGTTCCAGTTTTCACCCCCAACGCACTAAACGGGCCATCATACACAGCCAGGCCATTAGATACCACGGAATATGTTCAGACCCAGAGGACAGAGATAAACATCTCAGAACACTGGCAGACTCCTTCCATAAGAAAGGGTACAAAGACAAAACCATCAACAACAGCATAAACACGGCCTTGAAAACTCGAAGAGAAAATCTCCTCCAATACAAAGAGAAAGAAAATAAATAACCGTGTACCTCTAGTCACCACATGCAACCCAGCACTAGAAGGGATAAAAAAGATAATCAAAGATTTACAACCCATTATAACAGAAGATGAAACTCTGAAAGAAATATTTCAGCAACCCCCAATATTGGCTTTCAGACAACCACCCAATCTCAGACAAAAACGAATCAGCAGGAAACTTCACTCTAATTATGAAGTCACAAATAATGGAAGCAAACCCTGCAATAAAAAAACTTTGCAAACTGTAAAACCAGATCAATCGATCTAGAAGTGTCACACGCACAAATGGGTCCTTCAATATCATGGGATGATACAGCTGTACCTCTAGTAATGTGGTGTACCTCATTCAATGAAATAGGTGCAGCAAAGGATCTTATGTTGGGGAAACAGGACAGAAATTGCAAACAAGAATGAATTTACACAGACATTCCATCAAGGAACATAAAGAAAATGATTTCTGCACACCTGTGGGACATCATTTCTCACAACTGGACCACACTATTGAAGACCTCAGTGTTTTAGTTCTTAAAGGAAATTTCAGAACTATCCAGGCAAGGAAATTTTAACTAGGAATGATGATTCTTTTTGACACAAAAAATAATGAAATGTGAAGTAGTTGTGTGTAAGAATGAATTCGATGAGCTGTGTAACATCCTCAGCAGTGTATTTGTCGCTTGGTGTCATTTGAACTAAGAGTGATTCTTCTTTTTGATACGAAAAATAACAGTTTTAACTTATAGATATAGGTTTTCTTACTCATTATTCTAAAGTTTTACGACCCCCTCTGTGACTTTCATCCCCCCCCCCCTCCCCAGTCTATAGCTCTCCCTCTGTGTTATCTCAATGACTCTACTGCAAGCTTAATTACC
>BLSH010153671.1:29392-53706 GCA_018402905.1 Glandirana rugosa
CTTTAAATCCTTCAATCTACTCTTGTGATCACTCGAGTGTAAATTTCATAAATCTCAAACCCTATTGTGAAATTTTTTTCCTTTTACCGTTATATTAAGTGATAAGTGTGGTGATGTACCCTGTCTCATAAAGCGTGGTCCTGTCCTTCTTTCTGTGCCCTTTACCTAATTCCTACTCAGTTATTTTGATTCCCTATATTACCTATTTCCTTTTTATTACTGTAATCTTCTTAATTTTGTTTGACTCTTCAAATGATCCTAGTTACTTACCTCCTACACGGTTGACTTTGTGAAACACCTGTGGGAGGGTTTTGGGGACTCCTGTCCCTCTCTGTCTTGCTGTGATCTCTGTCCATGAATGGGGGCCTTTCCTCTTCATCCAACTCCTGTAACACCCTATACATTTTGGACATCCCTCCTCTCCTTTTCCCTTCCATAACTACTTTTTCTAGTGTCGTTCTGTCTCTCCCTGTCCTCAGGGGTTTTGGGAGGGTGTCCACAAAGTGTTTCAGTTGGCACATCCTCCATTCATTGATCCTAGTAAACTTCTCAGTTTGTTTTAATTCTTCTAATGTCATTATTTTTCCTTTATCCATTATATCCCTTAGTTTTATTGACTCATCCTTAATCCATTTCCCGTGTCTTTCTTCCTGTCCTGGTGCGAAATACTCTGTCCCATGTAGTGGTGTGAATAGTGAATTATATTGCCATTTTCCTTTTTTTAAAGTGTTATCCCAAACTCTAAATACTTTAAATGTGAGCTCACTAGTGTTCTCATCTAACTTCCTAAATTTCGGAGGTATCCAAATCATTTTCCCTAGGTGTATTTTACTCAATGTGTTCTCAATTTTTATCCATTTTTTCCCACTGTTATTGTGGACCCATCCCATCACCCTTGTCAGTATATTTGCTAAGTAATATTTTTTTATGTCCGGTAGTGCCAACCCTCCCCTTAACTTCCCTCTATTCAACACCGCTGTTCTTATCCTTGATTTCTTATTCCTCCAGATAAAGCGTGTTAAGATCTTTTTCATGTTCTGGAAAAATTCTTGTGGGATGTGTATTGGGAGCATCTGAAATTTGTATGTGATCTTAGGTAGTATTATCATTTTTATTGCATTTATCCTCCCTATCCAGGATAGGGGTCTGTACATTATTTTTCTGACCTCATCTTTTATCTCATTTAGTAGGGGAATGAAATTTTGCTGGTTTAATCCCTCTTTGGTACTTGTGATCTTGATTCCCAGGTAGTTTAAGTTGTCTTTGTTCCATTTCAATGGGAATTCCCTCTGTATCTCTCTCCTCTCTTTTTTGCTACTGTTTATAAACATGGCTTCGGACTTGCTATAATTAATCTTGAAATTTGATATCTCCCCGTATGTTTTTAGGACGCTCATTAAGTTGTGCAGTGAATCTCTCGGGTTGGTGATGTATATTAAAATATCATCGGCGTATGCTGCTGTTTTATGTTCCTCGTCCCCCACTTGGAAACCCCTCAGTTCCGTGTTATTCCCAATTGTCGCTAGCAAGGGTTTCATAGAGATGATGAACAGTAACGGCGACAGGGGGCATCCCTGTCTTGTTCCGTTCTCCATCTCTATGGGGGACGACAATGTCCCATTTATCCTTATTCTAGCTTTTGGGTGATTTATATAGTGCCCCAATCCATTGGCTCATCCGTCTACCTATACCCATTGCTCTTAATGTCTGGAACATGAACTCCCAGTCTACCCTGTTGAATGCTTTTTCAGCATCTATTGACAGGAGTAGACTGGGCCTTCCTCCTTCCTTTGTTTTTTGGGTCAACAGCAGGGTCCTAATCCCATTGTCTTTCCCTTCTCTACCTTCTACAAATCCCACTTGATCCGCATTTATTAAGGCTGTCAACTCTCCCTTTAATCTGTGGGCCAATACTTTGGAAAAAATTTTAATGTCTACGTTAAGTAACGCTATTGGTCTATAGCTGGGACAGAGAGTTTTGTCTTTCCCCTCTTTTGGGATAACAGTGATTGTGGCCATCAAGGCCTCCTTTCTTATGTCCCAGCTATCTCCAATCCCGTTCATATAGTGACAGGCCCTTGGGGCCAAAATTTCTTTAAATTTTTTATAGTAACTGATTGAGAAACCATCAGGACCAGGGCTTTTTCCTGATGCTGTATTCGTTATTGCTCGACAGATCTCCTCTGTTGTTAGTGGGGCTTCTAAGGTGCTTGCTTTTACCTCTTCTATTCGAGGGAGCTTAGCTGCTTCTAGGAATTCCGTAATTTTGTTTCTCCTCTGCTCTTCTTGTTGGGCTGTCCCTTCCTTTCTGACTGCATATAGCTTTCTGTAATATTCCTGGAAGTTTTTTACTATTTCTTTTGTTTTATATGTTATATTCCCCGTTTCACTCTGTATTTTTTCTATATAATTTCTGGCTTTTTTCTTGTTCAGGGTTCTCGCTAGATGTTTCCCGACTTTGTTGCCTCCTTCATACCTCTCCCTACTGTGGGGATCAGAACAGCCACCCGGTCTCCCACTTGAAACTGTCTGGTGTTAGCGGACCAGTTGTACATCCTCATCTGGGCCTCCTGAGCCTGCTGGAGATGCTCCCTCACCAATAGCATCACCCTAGCCACCCTCTCTTTCATTTGGGATATGTCTTCTACAACAATTTTGTGTGGTGAGCCCTCACTTTCCCAGGTTTCCTTCACTAGATCCAACAATCCACGGGACCTTCACCGGTATACCAGTTCAACCGGTGAGAAGCCCGTGGATGCCTGTGGAACCTCCCGGATGGCAAATAGGGCAGGGAGCAACTTGTCCCAATCCTTCCTGTCCTTCTGGACCACTCTTTTTAAAATTGACTTTAAGATTTTATTAAACCCCTCAAGGAGGCCGTCCGTCTGCGGGTGATAGACGGACGTCCGCAACTGCTTGACCTGAAACAGTTTGCACAGGTCCGCCATCACCTTTGACATAAAAGGAGTGCTCTGGTCTGTCAGCATCTCCTTGGGGAACCCCGTTCGTGAGAACATTTGAAACAACTCCTGATAAATGGCCTTCTAGGAGGTTTTTCTTAAAGGGACCGCTTCATGATACCTTGTTGCATAATCCAGTACTACTAATATACAGTATCTCACAAAAGTGAGTACACTCCTCATATTTTTGGAAATATTTTATTACATCTTTTCATGTGACAACACTGAAGAAATTACACTTTGCTACAATGTAAAGTAATGAGTGTACAGCTTGCATAACAGTGTAAATTTGATGTCCCCTCAAATTAAAGCGGAGTTCCACCCTAAAGTGGAACTTCCGCTGGTTGGATTCCTCCCCCCCTCAGGTGTCACATTTGGCACCTTTCGGGGGGGAGGGGGAAGAGGACACCTGTCTTTAGACAGGTGTCCTTTTCCACACTTCCGGGAGCTCTGGCCGGCGGACGCGGCCGCTGACGCCAGAAGCCCGGCTCCCTCCTCCCTGCTCGCTCTGCTACTGGCCGCCTGGCCAGTAGCAGAGCGTGGCAGAGCTCGCACATGCGCGGTAAGGTGCCCGGCGTGAAGCTGTACTGCTTACACGTCCGGGTTCCCTTACCCGCGATGGAGGCGGCTGCACCCGTCCCCCGATCCGAAGATCGGCGGCGGGTGCCGACATCGCTGGAGTCCAGGACAGGTAAGTGTCCTAATATTAAAAGTCAGCAGCTACTGTATGTGTAGCTGCTGACTTTTAATTTTTTTTTTTTAGCCCGGACCTCCGCTTTAACTCAACACACAGCCCAATTAGTCATTTTCCCACCTCATTGTCATGTGACTCATTAGTGTTACAAAGTCTCTGGTGTGAATGGGGAGCAGGTGTGTTAAATTTGGTGATATCGCTCTCACTCTCTCATACTGGTCAAGTTCAACATGGCACCTCATGGCAAAGAACTCTCGGAGGATCTGAAAATAAGAGTTGTTGCTCTACATAAAGATGGCCTAGGCTATAAGATTGCCAAGACCCTGAAACCGATCTGCAGCACAGTAGCTAAGACCACACAGCAGTTTAACAGGACAGGTTCCACTCAGAATAGGCCTTGCCATGGTCGACAAAGAAGTTGAGTGCATGTGTTCAGCATCTATCCAGAGGTTGTCTTTGGGAAAAAGCCGTATGAGTGCTGCCAGCATTGCTGAAGGGGTGGGGGGGGGGGGGCTTAGACTGTCAGTGCTTAGACCATGCATGGCTGTCATCCCAGAGGGAAGCCTCTTCTAAAGATGATGCACAAGAAAGCCCACAACTAGTTTGCTGAAGAAAAGCAGACTAAGGACATGGATTACTGGAACCATGTCCTGTAGTCTGATGAGACCAAGATAACCTTATTTGGTCCAGATGGTGTCAAGCATGTGTGGCAGCAACCAGGTGAGGAGTACAAAGACAGGTGTGTCTTGCCTAGAGTAAAGCATGGTGGTGGGAGTGTCATGGTCTGGGGCTGCATGAGTGCTGCCGATATTGGGGAGCTACAGTTCATTGAGGGAACCATGAATGCCAACATGTACTGTGACATACTGAAGCAGAGCTTGATCCCCTTCCTTCGGAAACTGGGCCGCAGGGCAGTATTCCAACATGATAACGACCCCAAAAACACCTCCAAGACGACCGCTGCCTTGCTAAAGAAGCTGAGGGTAAAGGTTATGGACTGGCCAAGCGTGTCTCCAGACCTAAAACCTATTGAGCATCTGTGGGTCATCCTCAAACAGAAGGTGGAGGAGCGCAAGGTCTCTAACATCCACCAGGTCCGTGATTTTGTCATGTAGGAGTGGGAGAGGACTCCAGTGGCAACCTGTGAAGCTCTGAACTCCATGCCCAAGAGGGTTAAGGCAGTGCTGGAAAATAATGGTGGCCACACAAAATATTGACACTATGGGCCCAATTTGGACATTTTCATTTAGGGGTGTACTCACTTTTGTTGCCAGCGGTTTAGACATTAATGGCTGTGTGATGAGTTATTTTGAGGGGACCGTAAATTTACACCGTTATACAAACTGTACACTCACTACTTTACATTGTAGCAAAGTGTCATCACTTCAGTGTTGTCACATGAAAAGCTATAATAAAATATTTACAAAAATGTGAGGGGTGTACACACTTTTGTGAGATACTGTATATTGGTGTCCACTTGCTGATTTTACTTAGGGCTCCACCAGATCCATAGCAATCCGTTCGAATGCACCTCAATTATGGGCAGGGGTACTAGGGGGTTTCTGTAGTGTGTCACTGGGGCGGTTAACTGGCAAGTGGGGCAGGACGCACAGTATCTTTTTACCTCAGCCTTTACCCCTGGCCAGTAAAACTGGTTGGTTATCCTGGCTTCCGTTTTTTCAGCCCCCAGGTGTCCCCCCCAGTGCATCGTTGTGGGCTAAATTAAGGAGCATCTGCTGATAAGACTGGGGAACCAGCAACTGCTCTATAGTCTTCCATCAGCTCTCAGCTACTCTGTAAAGCAAGTCCCCGTTCAATGCAAAGTGCGGAAACCTTTGGTCTGCACCAGGCACTTGGGGGTCTCCATTAATAACTGACACCTTCTCGCGAGCATTGACTAAAGTGGGATCCTGTTACTGGGCTGTGCCAAACACACCCCTGGACACCCCTAAGTCTGGGTGCACTAGCCTAGAGAAAGTTTCCCCTTCATCCTCTTCACTCAGGGCCTGCAATGGGGAAGGTTCCTCTTCTTCCTCCCCCACCATGACCTGTACTGGAGAGATTTTTCCCCCTCAGAGGTCAACTCGACCTTGAGACCTGGAAGATTAGCATTACCAATCACATTCACATTTTCTGCAACGTCATTATCCGCAACAGGACTCTCAAAATTAGGGGTATGTGTTGTGAGTGGTTCTGGACCAGACCCCTCAAGGTTTGGCCCCAGAAGGCACAGTGTCCCCAGTTCTCTTGGCTGTCCTGGGAGCCCCGTCTGTACCTGGTTCCATAGTTCAATAAACAGACAGTCACGCCCGACTATTATGTCATGTACCAGACTTTTTACCACCCCAACTTCTTGTGTCACTGAGGTACAGCCATAGGAAACAGTCACCGGAACCAGGCAGTATTCCCTGGTGTCCCCATGGATACACACTACCCGTAGAGTCTTCCCTACCAGGCAGTGTCTCCCGATCACCCTGACATGTACCAGTATCACCAAGCTGCCGGAGTCCAGCAGAGCCTTGGCAGGAAGGTGGTTCACCCACACTACACACTCAAATCGCCCTGCAGCCAGGTCAAGATGGGCGGCACATGCTCTTTGGACATAGAAAGAGCTTCTGCTAGCTCCACACTCAATCGGTTCCTCCTGAAGTGGGCACTGCACCCGGGTATGTCCCCAGGACCGGCATCGCCAACACTGTATGTCCCCTCCTCTTGTGGCAGGGTCCGACCTCCGAGAGCTTGGCACAGTTGAGGCCAGGATGTGGATTCCAGGATCCAGCAGGGCTTCCCTCCTAGGTTCTGAGACTGGCCTGGTTGCCCTTGGTGTGGTTTCCCGACGCTTGGCAGGCCCAAGCAGGTACTCCACCATGGTGTATCTTTCGACCAACACTACCAGCTGGTCCGCTGTTGCAGGGTCTCCATGGATTACCCAGCGCTGCAGGTCATTTGGCAGGGACCGCAGGTACCAGTCCATCACCACCCTTTCCACCATTTGAGAGCCCGTCAACTTTTCTGGTTGCAGCCATTTTTTGACCAGCTGTACTAGTTTGTGCATTTGGGACCTGGGTGGTTGATCAGGATTGTACCTCCAGCGGTACACCCTCTGAGCCCGAATGGCTGTGGTCACTCCCAAGCGAGTCAGGATCTCTGCCTTCAGCCGCTCGTAGTTGCTGATGTGCTCAGTTGGCTGGTCAAAGTAGGCTTTTTGTGGGTTACCGGTAAGAAAAGGGGCGATAATGCCGACCCACTGGTCACGGGGCCACCCCTTCCTCTCTGCAACCCTCTCAAAGGTAGTGAGAAAGGTCTCCACATCATTGCTGGGTGTCAGTTTTTGCAAAAAATGGCTGGCCCTCACGGATACTTGGTTGCCAGGAGCAATGGCTGCTTGCTCCCGCCCCTGAGCGAGATACTGCACTGCCTCCTGCAAAGCGGCCACCTGTGCTTGTGTGGACTCCTGCTGGGCAGTAAACTGAGCGGCTAGCAACCATGTGTTTTCCTGTTGTGCAGCTACAGCCTATGCCAGGGCCTGCTGCTGCTGAGCCATCGCTTCTTCATGGTGACGGTTTTCCTCCATAGAGGCTTGCTGCTGGGTCACGGTGGCACGCAAGTGCCTTGAAGACCTCCTTGCTGTTTGCAGTGTCTGAGCTAATTTCACCCAAGATATGCCATAAGTACACTGTCTCTTTAAATGTCAGTTTCAATTTTAAATGGCTTTTGCAGCTGCAAATGCACTCTGCCAGCATCCAAGACACCAGTTGTAATATTTGGGGGATTGTAGCTCCACAGGATCGAGTGCAAAAACAGTATACTTGAAACAAAGAGGCTTTTATTTTTAGCAAACAAATTAAAGTCAGGCTTCCAGCAGCACACAGAAATTAAAAATGCCAAAAGATAGTCTGCTTGTCTTCAGCACAAGGTAAATATAAAAGTAAAAAGACACATACAGTTTGTTGATGGGTCTTTGCCCCAGGACTTTGCACAATCCTTGTTAGCTCTTTTTGCAGCCTTCAGCACACATGCAGCTCTCCAAACACAGGTGTCTCCCCACACTCCTCCTCACCACAACCTAACACAATTTCCTCTCTTTAAGAGCTGCTTCCTGGAGACTCTTAACCCCGTGTGTGCTGGAGTCCCTATAGTCAGGGGTGGAGGCCCCATCCCACCGGAAGATCACTTCAGGGCCTCAGAAATTCCAGCTCCCAGATACCTCTCTATTAACACAGGGAGAACTGCGAGTCAGTCCTCTCTGTAATATTGCTATCCCCGGAATTTCTCACCCATCTTGGGTGACCCCATGAGCACTTACACACTTCCGTTAAAGGGACCACAAACCAAATATTGGTGCTATATAGCACCCGTCCAGAATCCAACCTTGGTGTCCTGTACAGAAGATATGTTGAATGCATGCTGTATTGTCTATATTAAATGACAATGTTACCTGAATTAAGACAGAAAGGTAACACTAAGTATGGCTGATTTGTAAAATAAGTTTTGCTACTGATGTAGCAGCCTGCTTGGGTGAGGGACTTGACCCCCTCCCTTCACATGCCTGTGTGTGTCTGTGTAAAAAAGGGAGTGAAACTGCAGCTGGCACTGCCTGTGTCTCCTGTGTGTGTTTGCAGACATCCCTCCCTCTTACACCCCTAAATGATTGTGCCTGTGTAAAGCCAGACGGTTATGAACATCTAAGAGATTAGTAATATACTGTTAAATGTGATGTACAAATGTAGGTTATGTGAAAAACTTTGTAAGGTAAAGGAAGTGTTTAAATACTTTTGAAGAAATAAATCTTAATTGAAATTGTTTGTTTTTGCCATGTAACTCTAGGATAAAGTTGAAACAAAGAAAGAAAATGGCTGATTGAGGCCAACACCCTTTAGATTCCTAAAAGCTGCCATGATTGTTATAATTATTTAAATGTTTAGTTCTCCATTCCAGCCTACTGGGCATTGAGAGGAAGAAGGCTACACCCACTGATAAAAACGGTGTGTGTTTCCTTAACCGCTTGCCGACCGCCGATCGGTATCTGACGGCGACAAAGTGGCTCTTGTAGGCAAAACGCCGTCATCTGACGGCGGCTGCCAGATCGCGCACCGTGAGCGCGCTCGCACCGCCGGAGGCACGCCCGCGTGCTTACTGTGTCCGGGGAGGGCCAGGGAGCGATGGATTCGATCTCCGCCGGCTACCCGCGATGCCCCCCCTCGGAATGAAAGAACGGAGGTCCATGTATGTAAACACGGACCTCCGTTCTGTGAGGGGGGAAGGGCTGTGATCACAGCCTTCCTCTACATGGAAGCTGTGATCACTTCCCTTCCCCTGCTAGGGCAGCCCAAATACAGTTAGAACACGCCCAGGGAACACAGTTAACCATTAGAGCGCCCCCTGCAGGTTAACCCCTTCACTGCCAATGGCATTTACACAGTAATCAGTGCATTTTTATAGCACTGATCGCTGTATAAATGCCAATGGTCCCAAAAAAGTGTCAAAATGTTCCGACATGTCCGCCCTAATATCGCAGTACCACTACAAATCGCAGATCGCCGCCATTACTAGTAAAAAAAAAAACCCAGAAATGAATTATCATCCGTAAACGCGGCCACTTTTGCGCAAACCAATCAATAAACGCAGATTGCAAATTTTTTTATCACAAATATGAGGTAGAATATAAATCGGCCAAAACCGGTGAAAAAAATGTTTTTTTTATATATTTTTTTGGGATTTGTATTTTAGCAAAAAGTAAGAAATTTGGGTTTTTTTGCAAAATTGTCGCTCTTCTTTTGTTTATAGCGGCGATCAAATACCACCAAAAGAAAGCTCTATTTGTGGGGAAAATGGACGCAAATTTCGTTTGGGTACAACGCCGCACGACTGCGCAATTTTCAGTTAAAGCGACGCAGTACCGAATCGCAAAAAGGGCTCTGGTCAGGAAGGGGGCAAATCCTTCCGGGGCTGAAGTGGTTAATTTAAGTCATTTGAACAAGATAGCTGACTAGACTAGAGAAGTTCTGTATAACATGTTAAATCTATTACCAACTTAGGAGTAACAGCATAAGATAGGACAATAATGAACGTTTACTCGAGATAAATGTGTATATCTACTTTGTATTGTCCTTATTGGTAATTGTATTGAAGTTTAATACTGTAGAATACAACGCTAATGATTGTTTTATTAGTTTTTTGTTAATACAGAATGAACCAGATCTGTTCCTAGAAGTTTCCAAGATCTGTATAGTTGGGATTGAATAAGAGGCTGAGATTGTTAATCAATATGGATTTCGTGATGTATAATCTTTGGGCACAATGTGATGAACACACTATAAATGTTACAATGAATGTAATTTTAACCATGGTGAATGATTGACAACTTTTGATGGACGTCCTTTAGTGAAAATTCACGTGGTGATAATTAATTACTATGAGCTCATTTGATATGGGTAGAAAAGAGTGCACTCCATTTGTTTTGTATTTTGTGAAAGCGTTTTGAATATGTGTTTTGTGCTAACCATTCGTTTATTTCTAGGTGAGAAATATAATGATAACCCACTAAGACCTTTCATTTTGTGTAGTTTCTAGATAGACACGGGCTTGCTAAACAGCATCAATCTGATATGGTTTGATGTCCAAGAACTAAAGACGAAGATTACAGCATCCACTGACAACTGTTGTCTTAATTGTCGATATTTTGTTTGTTTATGTGAATGTAATGACAGTTTTTTGTAGAACTGATCGTAAACAGAGCAGCTAATAATTTTTAACGCTGCGTAATGGGTATTCAAGTTTTTTCCCAGATTAAGTTGAATCTGAAACAAGAGAAAAATACTAATATTTGATCAACAGTAATATTGTATTATATTTGGGATGGTTTACACATTTGTAATGCTTTAGAAGGTTTAAGAATACCCAAAGATTTACAATAAATGTGGTTGTATATATTCTTGTGCTGTTCCGGCTTCTTGTGTGTATTTAGCTTGATTATAGCAGCATGTACTTTGGTATATTCTGCCATAATCATTGTAGTGGCCTGTAAGGCAGAACCACTGTTGGAGTGTGCATACAAACAGAATCCACAGGATATGTACAGTACAGGAAGAAAGAGGGTAATACTAAAAGTTAAAGGTTTTGACTGGAGATTTACATACAACTGGTATCTGCTCTGAAGTACATTTTTCTACATGAATGGCAGTTTGAATTCAAGCTATTCATGGAGGAATACGTAATTTTATGTCCACTCATAATTGTTGGTTTCTATTAGAGATAATCATGATTACTGCAATGATTGCAAATTTTAAAGCATGTAAGTTGCTCTAAATATTGATATATACAGTACATTGTTATATCTGACACTCAGTGATCCTTTGGCCACCACTTGATTGAATTTTCTTGGTAAATGATTATGAAAAGAAATATGTTCCCGGGTTTGGTTTTCCTCAAATTCTCCCCGATTGCTTGGGTTTGGGACTGGCATGTAGATTATAGTGACACATTATGTATGGGTAATATGTACGCACATACTGGGGTCAGTGTAGACAAGAGCCAGTTAGCCTGCCAGAATGATTTTAGAGTGACGGAGGAGACCGGAGTACACAGAGGAAATGTGCACATTAAGTAGTTTGAAGCTGGGCCTATGGTTGGACATAGTTTAGTTTAGATACAGCTTAGTGGGTGATGTTCTGGTACCAATATTTCACCCTGAATGAAAAAAAGATGAGTGTTTATTTTAGTGTTATTCCAGGTCACTAGGGATCATGGATTTAACTGTTTAGAAATCTATGATGGTCTATATGGGCATTATTGTTAGTTATGGAATGTTTCACTGACAGTGTTGGTAACACACATGCCTTGAAATCAACCGCAAGCATATTGGAGAAAGGAGACAAATGTTTTTGTCAGCAGCAATTGTCTATAAAGATTTGCCACTGATCAGCAGCTGAACTGTTGATGCAAGTTTTACCTGAACTGTACCATCCGCTATCATGGTCAAGTACCGGATTTGTTCGATCTGTTCTGATGGTTGAGTACCTGACACTGTTTTATTTGCTCTGATGGTCAAGTGCCTGAACTGTCTGTAAAATTCCATCTACCATGGTGGTTAAGTGCCTGCAGGTCTATGACTTGTAATCTGCAAAAGTCCGGAGGATATGGACTTTGTATTCTACAGTTCTTTCAGTTCTACAGCGTTGCAATTGTTGTGCTGCAGCTGCGATCTTATCACCGGATATGTAAGACTCTGCTGTCCATCACCATATATGGAGGACTTTGGCAAACTCCTATGCTTTTAAACTCTTGGAAAGTAAAGTTTGATGTTCATACTTGCTCCTGTGCTTTCTAAAGGAAACGTTTGGTGTTCTGTTAGTCCAACATATAGTTTTTTTTTAAATATGCTTTGAACTTTGGATATTTTTATATTTTTTAGCCCTAACATAGCCCAATTCGATTTTCTGTGCAGGTAAATCAGACAGAGAAAGTAAAGTAGGTATCTACACTTTTGATTAGATACACTTTAGATCCCTCATTTTTCATTTAAGGTAAACTGGGGGGGAGTGATATTTTTGGTTAACAATCATTAGGTGCTTTCCTTCCAATGTTGATATGTTGCCTTAATGTACAGTTGGAGGCATTATATCATTTGTGAGCCAGGGGGTGGAGTGTTGGGGAAATTGCATATTACATATTTCCTTATTAATAATGTGGCTCACTAATGCATGTAAAGCCTTTAAAGTCATATAAGGACATTACATGGCTTTACCTTCCTACCAAAGGAATGGTTTATTAACTGATGACCAAGTCCTTGAGGAGTCATATTGCAAAGAGAGTTGGCCAGGGGTGGTCTTTTCCTTACACACAAGTTATATATTACCATAGCCAAATCCTATAAGGTCCTTGTCTCACATCAGAGCTGTATTCTTGTTATATTTTCTAATATTATCTGTATCTGTCATTACTTTTAATAAATGTTATACTTTGAAGTATTTGTGTGATCTCTCTTTGCACATATCGAATAAAAACCATGAAAGAACTTAAAATATCACGTGACCATGATAAAACTGTCCAATAAATGGTCTTAGTTTGGGAACACCGCTGCTGACAGAATATTACGTATATATTGGAGTTTTCTTTTTTATAATATACATGTTTTACATTGTATACAGCATGTATATACACCCTGTTCCAAATTATTATGCAAATTCTATTTCAGTGTCACAAAGATTAAATATTTTGTTTTTCAGTTTAACTCATGGATGGCATTGTGTCTCAGGGCTCTTTTGATCACTGAAAATAATCTCGGACACCTGTGATAATTAGATTGCCAGGTGAGCCCAATTAAAGGAAAAACGACGAGGTATGAAAACATTAGATATTTCACGAAAACGTAAGCGTGATCATCGCACTATTAAGAGATTTGTGGCTGATTCAGAGCACATACGGGTTCGTGCACATAAAGGCACATTGAGGAAGATTTCTGCCAGATCCATGCATCGGATCAAGAGAGCAGCTGCTAAAACACCATTACATAGCATCAAAGAGATATTTGAAGCTGCTGGTGCCTCTTAAGTCCCACAGACATCAAGGTGTAGAGTGCTCCAGAGTCTTGCAACTGTGCATAAACCTTCCATTCGGCCACCACTAACCAATGCTCACAAGCAGAAATGGCTGCATTGGGCAGAAAAATACATGAAGACTAATTTTCAAACAGTCCTGTTCACTGATAAGTGCCATGCAACCCTGGATGGTCCAGATGGATGGAGTAGTGGATGGTTGGTGGACGGCCACCCTGTTCCAACAAGGCTGCGACATCAGCAAGGCGGTGGTGGAGTCATGTTTTGGGCCAGAATCATGGGAAGAGAGCTGGTAGGCCTCTTTAGGGTCCCCGAAGGTGTAAAGACGACCTCTGCAAAGTATGTGGAGTTCCTGACTGACCACTTCCTTCCCTGGTACAGAAGGAAGAACTATTCTTTCCGTAATAAAATCATCTTCATGCATGACAATGCACCATCTCATGCTGCAAAGAATACCTCTGCATCAATAGCTGCTATGGGGATAAAATGAGAGAAAGTCATGGTGTAACCTCCATCCTCCCCTGACCTCAATCCTATTGAGAACCTTTGGAGCATCTTCAAGCAAAAGATCTATGAGGGTGGGAGGCAGTTTACATCCAAACAGCAGCTCTGGAAGGCTATTCTGACATCTTGCAAACAAATTCAAGCAGAAACTGTCCAAAAACTCACAAGTTCAATGGATGCAAGACTTGTGAAGCTGCTATCAAATAAGGGGTCCTATGTTAATGTAACGTGACCTGTTAAAATGTTTAAAAAGTTAAAATGTTGTTCAAAATTTGATTGAAATAGCTTTTGATTTCAGTAAATATGCTGCAAACACAACAAATGACAATTTTCAGTTCTTTACAACCTATAAAGTGTTTTGAAACTTACTGTGCATAATAATTTGGAACAGTGCATTGTAAGTTTTTTATTTTGAAAAAAAATACTGTTATCATTAGGTTTGTTCGAATAAAAGTTGAATTGTACTCTTAATAGTTGATAACATGAGAATTATGCTGACTGTTGTTTACATCAATTATTTAGGTAAATGAGAAAAATATCATTGGCATAATAATTTGGAACATGGTGTAGAGATGGGTGAACAGTTCAAGGTGAGCATAAGTTCGGCCCGAACTTCGCCAGCTTGCCCGTTTGGCGAACATCTGAATTTGCGGGTAGCTCGGTGGGATGTTCACCCGCCGAGCGTCCCACACTGCGCGCTTCACAATGCATTCTAGGGTCCTAATTGGATGAAGCCTTGCACCTGACCGCTGGTTGGGTGCATAGCTTTGCCAATTAGCACTGTCAGAGCCCTGATTGGACAAAGTGATGATTACTTTCTCCAATCACGACTCAGAGCTCATAATCCAAAGGCAACTTCCCATAGCCAGCTCTTGTAGTGTGTTGGAGTGGAGATAGAGCAGGGCTCATTTTGCTACTAGCAGAGTTAGTATGTTCACTTATTGTGACTCTTGGGTGTAGAATGTTAGTTTAGTGTTCTGCCCCCTTCTGTGAATTTGCAGAATGCCCTGTACCACAATTGCAGGTTCCCAGTCGCTATTTATTTTCATCTAAGGCCATTCCAGCTCTGTATCATCACGTGGAAGGCAATGTTTTAGCATCAGCCGCAAGGTCCACTTTACTGCTGACTTGTGGTCCAGCAAGCATGGTCAAGGACAATATATTTCATTTATAGCACACTGGGTTACTCTGCTTGCAACTAGGAAGGATGCAGAACAGGACTCTGGAGTGCTGGAGCTTGTTTTGCCTCCACGTCTCCATACAGCTGGTGGTGATGCAAGATCTGTCCACTCCACCCCATCCTCCTTCTCCTCCATGTCCTCTTCTTCTGGATTGTCCTATGGACCACCAGTACCCCCTAAGCCACTGGTTCTCAACTCCTGTCCTCAGGACCCACTAATGGGCCAGGTTTGAAAGATAGCTGAAATACATCACAGGTGATATCACCTGACAAAAGCCACACTGGAGCAGAGATTTTTTTCAGCTTTTCTGGGTCAGGCCCAGAGGTGGTTCACGCTATGAAAGCTCAAGCCAGGAATGGTGGTGTGCGATAATGGCACTAACCTTCTGTCCGTGCTTCGACAAGGAAAGTTGACACATGTGCCATGCCTGGCACATGTCCTCAATTTAGTGGTGCAGTGTTTCTTAAACAGGTACTTAGGTTTGCAAGATCTTCTAAAGCAAGCCAGAAGAGTCTGTAGCCATTTCAGGTGGTCCAAACAGTGTTTGGATGGCTAAAATTCAGCAGGAATTCCACATGCCCATAAACCACCTGATTTGTGACATGCCCAACAGGTGGAACTGAACTTTGGCAATGCTGCTGCAGCTGCATTTGCAGCAGAGGGCCGTTAACAATTACTTGGGTGAGTATGGCACAAGGACAGGGTCAGGCACCTCAGCTTTTTTCCCCACACCAGATGCATCCACTGTACTGTCACCACTGGAGGAGGCGACAAGGATGATGAGCCTTGACAATGCATGCATCAGTGACACAATCCCTCTTGTGTTCCTGCTGGAGTGTGCATGACATTATGGACAGGGCACTCGAGAAAGAGGAGGACTTTTAAGGCCCACTTTAGACACCATTCTTACAATGCCACAGAACACACAAGAGGAGAGGGAAGAGGGGGATTATGGTAGTTATGGAGGCATTGAAGCAGAGAAAGACATACATGAACCCTTAAGAGATGGACTTCAGTCCCCAGAAACCTTGGGAGTAGTACGTGGCTGGGAGGAGGCAGCTCCAGAAACTATAATCCTCAGTGACCCCAAGGACTCTGCTTCTCATGCCTCCACAAACTTGCGGTTAATTGGGCTCCCTTATCCTTCAAAGCCTGCAAAAGGACCCGAGAATTCGTGGCATCAAGGATAAGGATCATTATTGCTTGGCAATCCTCCTTGACCACCGTTACAAGGGGAAAGTCTCAGAACTCATCCTGTCCTCACAGAGGGAGCAGAGGATGAAATATCTTGAGGACTCCTTAAAGAGGAGATTATGTAACGCCTTTGCAGACTCTGGTAGGTTACAGTCTCATGGAAAAGCTACTTTTGAGGCTTCTGTTGGTCAAAGCAGGAGCGGTGGAGAAGGGGGCCGCCTCAGTGATGCATTTCAAACTTTTTTTAGTCCTCTGCACCCAGGGCTGTCAGCTTCAACATCCCATTGGCAGCATCTGGTGGAAGATTATCTAGAACCGAAAACATACATGGAGAGCTTGCCAGTAGATGATCCACTGGGTTTCTGGGTCATGAAAATAAACCACTGGCCAGAACTTGCCCAGTATGTAATTAAGCTGCTGGGCTGCCCTGCATCCAGTGTGCTTTCCGAGAGGGCATTCAGTGCTGTCAGAGGTTTCTTGACAGATAAAAGAGTGCATCTGTGCACAGACTCCGTTGACCGACTGACATTTGTAAAAAATAATCAGTCCTTGATTAACAGCAGCTATCAAGCCCCTGATGCTGATGCCACTGATAAGTGTTATTGGGATCTGAAATATCTCTGCAAAACTGTCTAGGCTGCCTAGCTTTGTGGGTGTTGATTTTATCTTTATCTAATTTTTTGGTATAGGTTTCATGGGCACAATTAAAACCCAAGGACCAATTTTTCTGCACTTTGGAAACAATTGAAAATTGTTTACATCATGGTAGGTCCTGATTATGGCACCTCCACGTTAGAATACATATATACTCTTGATCTTTTATAATCTACAGCACCCCTTCTGCATAAAAATGTATGTATAGTTTTTAACCATATTAGTCATCAATATCATTTGATTTTTTTACCTTTCATCCTTTTGTGTTTTTATATATACAATTGTTTTAGGTCTGCCTAATATCTGTAAGGCATTTTATTATCCTTTTTTTATAAATACTAGTATTGTCCCATTTATATATTATGAGTCTGGCCCCATGTGATTGTTATTGTGCATATGCAGCGTATATAAGTCTAGCTCTCCCTAGAAGGAATTACACTTGAGAAAGGGAACATGCTCGCCAAGAGCTTGGCATGCGCTCTGAAATACCTTGTGTGATTGGCCGACATACCTTGGTGATGTCACGTGCTGTGGAGCTCTGCTGTTCATGTTGGCAAACACCGCTATACACACCACACACACACGGAGGTAGCCCTGAGACAGCCATCACGCGGTGCGTCTGCGACCTTCCAACAAAGCCGTACATCCTACTCACCTGGATGTGCTTACCATGAAGCCCGGAGGATTCCTGTACACATTACATCTTGTTATATGTGAGTGTTCCCCATCATTGGCTTACTTTGTTTGATCAATAAACCCCTTTTCACCTAGTGGCGCTTCACATGACTTATTAAATTGTTTGACTATGGAGTTGTCCTCCCTCTCGTAGAGAAGCTAGCCCTGGTGCTTGCGTGGGTTACACCCCATCACCTGCAGTAGATACTGCACATGGATTTTTAGTCCTTTGTTCCTATCTGCTCAGTTTCATATTGCCGCTTAGACACTGACTGAATGTCCTTAGCCATGCACTTACATTTTACATCATACCTCTAGAAAGTTACGGGGTGAAGGCATCAACAACACCCAAAGACCAATTTTTCCTCAACTGTTTGACAGGGGCATCAAATTTCATTTTTTTTACAGCAAGGCCAATTCTTGCTCTCATCAACACTACTTCTAGGGGGTTAAGGGGTGAAGGCACCAACATTACCCAAAGACCATTTTTTCTGCAACTGTTTGACAGGGGCATTACATTTCAATTTTTTACAGCAAGGCCAATTCTTGCTTTCATCAAGACTAGAAGGTTATGAGGTGAAGGCACCAACAACACCCAAAGACCAATTTATTTCCACCGGTTTCACAGGGACGTCAAATTTAATTTTTTTTTCGCAACTGTGTGACAGGAGCGTCAAATTTTTTACACCAAGGCCAATTCTTGCTTTCATCAATACCATCTCTAGAAGGTTATGGGGTGAAGGCACCAACAACACCCAAAGACCTATTTATTTCCACCGGTTTCACAGGGACGTCAAATTTCATTTTTTTTACAGCAAGGCCAACCTCTTCCTTTCACCAAGACTACCTCTATAGGGTGAAAGCACCACCAACACGCAAAGCCCAATTTTTGAGCACCTGTTACTTCTATCCAAAGTCTGCAAAAGAGACACCAGACTTTATCTAAAAAAAAATGTTAATCTTGGCCTGAGTGTACTATAATTTGGCTTCTTCGCATAAGGCTTGCTCACTGTGGTAAATCAAAATAAGGAAAACGTATTGCGCTAAAATGTCTGGTGCAGCAGTAACAAGCCGTGTGATAACAGCACGGAACGGGTATAATAATAAAAAAAGTTGCTCTATATAGTGCTTAAAATATAAACAAATATCACATTCAATACAAAACTCCACAATCAAGTGTCATAAATAAAGTGCAGAATTACTGGGTGAAAGCCACTTAGCCAAAAAAAAGCAATCTTAGTGAAAAAAGTCCAAATTAAAAAAGTCAATGGTGAGTTCTCTATATTGTTAGTGCTCCTATATAGAATCCAAGAATCAGATTAGAAAGAGTTCCCAGAATGAAGAAGCTTTAAGATATCCATCACTGGAATTCAGTCCATTAAAAGTAGTTGTTTGCTGGTGTTGGTTCATACTGATACTACTACTCGGGACTCTGAATAGGTAAGTGGTTTGGAGGCCTTTTTTCTAGTGCTGAATGAGATCATCACTCATAAGAAGTTAAAATTATGAATATGTGGTTGAGAACGCCTAGTGAAAAACCGTTATCTCGCTTGGAGATGCATTTGAATCTTTTTTTTGAACAGGAACGTCAGATACAGCAACATGTGTTTTGGGGGAACTGGACTGCCCCTGCATCAGGGTTTAAGCAATAATGTGCAACTGTTAGAGGGAAGTACAGATATTTGTAGCCTTGTTTAGGTCTGAATGTCATTGTGTCCTGATTACAGTGAGTGTGGCTGACTTGTCCGGAGAAAGACTGAAGGAAGGATTAAGAGTATACTTCAGGTGAACCTCATCCATGTATCCAACAAGTATAACTGTGCATAGACACAGAGAGATAAGTTAGTGGTTGCTCCCCTATTAATGGCGATAACGTTAAAGCAGTGGCACAGTCCCAAAGAAAGATAAAAGCTATTACCATACCCAAAAAAGTGCTAACTGAATGGTCCTATCTTGGCCTGAGGTATGATTTACTGTACTGCAGAATAATGTTTCCCCATGACTCCTCAGTAACCCAGCAGACCATACTGTTAAGGGCTAGGCCCTCTCTGTGACAGAGAGAATCCACATTATTATTTACTATTATTATACAGGATTTATATAGCGCCAACAGTTTGCGCAGCGCTTTACAAAATGAAGGCAGACAGTACAGTTACATCACAATTTGGTACAAGAGGAATCAGAGGGCCCTGCTCGTTAGAGCTTACAATCTAAAACAAGACCTTGGAGTGGCCTTGGAGTGGCCACAAAAAATTTACAGTATCTCACAAAAGTGAGTACACCCCTCACATTTTTGTAAATATTTTATTATATCTTTTCATGTGACAACACTGAATAAATGATACTTTGCTACAATGTAAATTAGTGCGTGTACAGCTTGTATAACAGTGTAAATTTGCTGTCCCCTCAAAATAACTCAACACACAGACATTAATGTCTAAACCACTGGCAACAAAAGTGAGTACACCTCTAAGTGAAAATGTCCAAATTGGGCTCAATTAGCCATTTTCCCTTCCCGGTGTCATGTGATTTGTTAGTGTTACAATGTCTCAGTTGTGAATGGGGAGCATGTGTGTTAAATTTGGTGTTATAGCTCTCACTCTCTCCTACTGGTCACTGGAAGTTCAACATGGCACCTTATGGCAAAGAACTCTCTGAGGATCTGAAAAAAAGAATTGTTGTGTTACATAAAGATGGCCTAGGCTATAAGAAAATTACCAAGACCCTGAAACTGAGCTACAGCATGGTGGCCAAGACCATACAGTGGTTTAACAGGGCAGATTTCACTCAGAACAGGCCTCGCCATGGTCAACCAAAGAAGTTGAGTGCACATGTTCAGCAACATATCCAGAGGTTGTCTTTGGGAAATAGATCTAAGAGTGCTGCCAGCATTGCTGCAGAGGTTGAAGGGGTGGGGGGTCAGCCTGTCAGTGCTCAGACCATACGCTGCCACACTGAATCAAATTGGTCTGCATGGTTGTCGTCCCAGAAGGAAGCCTCTTCTAAATATGATGCACAAGAAAGCCTGCAAACAGTTTGCTGAAGACAAGCAGACTAAGGACATGGATTATTGGAACCATGTCCTGTGGTCTGAGACCAAGAAGATAAACTTATTTGGTTCAGATGGTGTCAAGCGTGTGTGGTGGCAACCAGGTGAGGAGTACAAAGACAAGTGTGTCTTGCCTACAGTCAAGCATGGTGGTGGGAGTGTCATGGTCTGGGGCTGCATGAGTGCTTCCGGAACTGGGGAGCTACAGTTCATTGAGGGAACCATCAATGCTAACGTGCTATGATATACTGAAGCAGAGCATGATCCCTGACTGGGCCGCAGGGCAGTATTCCAACATGATAACGACCCCAAACACACCTCCAACATGACCACTGACTTACTAAAGAAGCTGAGGGTAAAGGTGATGGACTGGCCAAGCAGGTCTCCAGACCTAAACCCATCTGTGGGGCATCCTCAAATGGAAGGTGAAGGAGCGCAAGGTCTCTAACATCCACCAGCTCGGTGATGTCATCATGTAGGAGTGGAAGAGGAATCCAGTGGCAACCTGTGAAGCTCTGGTGAACTCCATGCCCAAGAGGGTTAAGGCAGTGCTGAAAAATAATGGTGGCCACACAAAATATTGACACTTTGGGCCCAATTTTGACATTTTCACTTAGGGGTGTACTTACTTTAGTTGCCAGCGGTTTAGACATTAATGGCTGTGTGATGAGTTATTTTGAGGGGACAGCAAATTTACACTGTTAAACAGGCTGTACACTCACTACTTTACATTGTAGCAAAGTGTCCTTTCTTCAGTGTTGTCACATGAAAAGATATAATAAAATATTTACAAAAATGTGAGTGGTGTATTCACTTTTGTGTGTGTCTGTTACAGTCAGTTGAACAAGTCTGCCAAAACAGGGTAAATTGTTCAGTGTTAGAGGCCAGAATTCCACCTCTGACTTGGCATACATGTGCCCTGCTGGAAGTGCTGAGCATCAACCTTCTTACACTTTATGTCAGAAGATGGATACCATCACATTCTAGTTACTTTACCAAGTTTGCAGTGGCAGTACAGATCCACAACCAGATCGCCAAGGCCGCTGCTCAGATGGTGTAGCACAGACTTATGGGCCACAGTGCACACAGAACTTGAACCCACTCAGACTTCCTGGATTCAGAAGTTGATATGACAACTGTCTGAATGGATATAATATCTACAGCAGAGCATTGAATCATTTTGTGTGTATGTTTATATTCAGTCACTGATCATTTTCTGTCACATTATGCACGCTGAACATTGTGTGTGGCCCTTTATGATGTATAAAACATGGTCACCATTGCTGTAAACAATACAGAATAAAAACTTGCACATTACATACATCTGAACACCTCAAATACAAATTGCCTCCTAAACTGATCTATCATTATCATAAACCTACGTATTGCTATTAGCAGGGAGAAAAATGTTTTTCAGATTATACTGTATGTATAAATCAAAATGTATTTCATAAAGCGATACGATAACCAATGATAGCATGCAAGGTGAATTAAAATTCACTGAAATATGTCAGACATCACTTTTTAACAGCTTATAGCAGCTAGAAATATAAAAGATGATCGATGATAAAAAGTTAGCTGATCTTTGATGCAGAAAATCCCTATCTGGAGAATGAAATTCTGTTGTCAATAATTCCATCCTGCATAAAATTGAGTCACAATGAAAAGCCAAGGTTCAGTCAACCTACAGGACCAAACCAGGCAACAGAAGCCACATTTAAGTCTTTCACTTGTAAGTAGACACCAGAGTAAGCATGCATGAACATGCCTAGCTAATCCCCAATGGAAGCTGGAAATCACTACAGTGATCACTGCTAACTTCTGGGTACCGTGCCAAGCGTCTGCTCTGCTGCATAGTAAAAACGGGGTCACTTGCCCTGCACAGGTGCCATTGAGAACACACTCTGAATTTTCTTAATGGATGCAAAGTGTTTTCTGTTTGGTCAAGGTGGAGATCATGATTTCACTGGCCCACCTCTCCACCTTGTCCACTCTGAGAATGCTTAAAAAACAATACACGTGGCAGAAGTCAGTTCAACTTCTGATTTTTCTTTCAGCATAAATGATTATTCATTATTAATAATAGAAAAAAATTGGACTGAAAAGATGACATCACAGCACTGTTCTAAAGCGTTTTTTCACCCTTACCTGTCCCCATATACCATGGATCCAGTTCATATGGAAAATGGAAGACTTTCAGTGGCATGGCCCCACAGTTTGACTCCACCAGGGAACCCTTTACAGTGATCACTTCTGATGCTTTAGGATTTCGGAAAATGTCTCGTATTGGTGTGATGTTGTTGAAGCGCACATCTGCTAAGCATCCTATGAAACCAGGGGTATTAAATTTCTGCACTTCTGGATCTATTGTTCCAGTCTCTAAAGGTAAGAAAATAGGAAAAAGAAAATTAATTATTGCCTTAGGAACAAATAAGTCCAACTGTCCACTGTCCAACAATTTGCTCCTAATTGATATAAAATATGCAGATATTAAAGGAGCAATTTGGGCATAAAAAAGATAAACATACACAAATTAATTTATCCTGTATATATCCAAAGTTGAAGGTATTTTTCATTAAAATACTGCGAGCTTTATGTCTGGGTTCACAGAATGAACTTGCATGAGATATTTAAGTGTTAGGACACATTTTGCCTAAATATCACATGCGATCCCGTAACTGTCAATTCACTAGATCGTTTTGCGGTATTTACAGAGAAATGATGAAACCGCTTGGTAAATACCACATGAAAAGGTGTTAAAATCCATTCACAAAAGGAAATTAATTAAATGCATGTAGTCCAGGCATGCAGCATTTGTAGAATGTGCACTGGTTGTTTAGGAGCGGGCGTCCGCCGTGTCATTAACAACGGATGAGTCATCAACTGTCAGCCGGGTTCTCCAATGACAGCTGAATGTAAAAAAAGGGCAATAAAAAAACAGTGTCCCCCCCTCCCCAATGCATACCAGACCGTTCAGGTCTGGTATGGATTTTGAGGGGAACCCCACGGCAAAATAAAAAAAATGGTGTGTTGCCCCCCCCCAAAATCTATACCAGACCCGAGTATGCAGTCCAGCAGGTCAGGAAAAGGAGGGGATGAACGAGCACACCCCCCGAACCATACTAGGCCACATGTCCTCAACATGGGGTGGCTTTGGGGCAGGAGGGGCTCTGCTCTTGTCCCCATGTCGATGGGGGACATGGGCCTCTTCCCCACAACCCTGGCCTGTGGTTGGTGGGGGTCTGTGGGCGGGGGGCTAATCAGAAGCTTGAAACCCACTTTAACAATCCGGCTCCCTGTCCCCCCCATGTGAATGAATATGGGGTACATAGAACCCCTACTCATTCACCAAAAAAAAGTGTAGTGCAAAAAAGACATTAGACAGTTTTTGTCCTTTATTTAACCACTTCAGCCCCGGAAGGATTTCCAGCTTTAGGACCGGAGCACTTTTTGCGATTCGGCGCTGCGTCGCTTTAACTGACAATTGCGCGGTCGTGCGACGTTGCACCCAAACGAAATTTGCGTCCTTTTTTTCCCACAAATAGAGCTTTCTTTTGGTGGTATTTGATCACCTCTGCGTCATTTCTGATCGCCGCTATAAACAAAAGAAGAGCGACAATTTTGCAAAAAAACACAAATTTCTTACTTTTTGCTAAAATACAAATCCAAAAAAAAAATATAAAAAAACATTTTTTTTCACCGTTTTTGGCCGATTTATATTCTTCCTCATATTTGCGATAAAAAAAATCGCAATCGGCGTTTATTGATTGGTTTGCGCAAAAGTGGTCGCATTTACGGATGATGAGAATTCATTTTTGGGGTTTTTATTTTTTTTTTTTTTTTTAC
>BLSH010153671.1:79140-90789 GCA_018402905.1 Glandirana rugosa
TCTTTACCGGTCCACGTACAACAGTCTACGGTTGGATGGAGTGTTCGTGACCCCTCATCGTCAATACAGACGTTGGATGGATGTCTTGTCTGATGAGAGTTTATCACAACTCGCTTGGGCCTGACATTGCAAGCCCAGGCATGGCTTGAAAGTTCACAGACCCCGTACCTGGGCCTGGGCCTGTAAAGTTTTTTAATCTCTAAAATGTATGGTGACGAAACTCAACGTCTAGTTCGAGACGTATTTTGTTGATAGCTATGCTAGCACGAGTTGCTAGTCTAACAACCCCCTTAAACTATAAAGTTTATGGCGACGAATCTCAACCTCTAACGTCTAATTTGAGACAGATTGCTTTGCTAGAACGTACGATCGTTTCGTTAGACAGAGTTTAATCTGCAATCTCCAACTCTAAGCAGCGGTATTTGAAATATCAAATTCCCCCAACAATCTGATCGTTGAGCACGATCGTATCGATAGTTGTTTTATGCAGAGCTTGATCTGCAACTCAAAGCAGTGGTATGTAAAATCTCTAATTTTTTGAAATGTCCGGGTCCGGGTCCATGCCCCAGACACTTGAAAGTTCGGTACGGACCCGAACGTTACAGTCCGGGTTCGCTCAACACTATTTGAGAGTAGTCTGTTCTGTAGGTAGGTTGCAGACATAACTGCTACTCCCCAGTGCTTGTGAGGTAGGTTGGCATCTGACAACATGCACCTGGCCATTTCTATAAGAGTGTGATTTTTACTTTCTGCTACACCGTTTTGTTCAGGAGTGTATGGCGTGGGTGTCTGATGTACTATTCCTTGTCTCTTTAGGTGTGAGGCCACTTCTTTGCTCATGTATTCTCCACTATTGTCTGTGCGTATTATTCCTGGTTTGCGTAGGAATATGTTTCTAGACATGGCAACGAACTCTTGTTTCTCTGATGTTTCATAATAATCATCAACGAAAGTCAGTAGATATCTGTTTCTGCCTGACGTGGGAGTTACAGGGGTTGGGTAGTTTTTCTTTGAGAAGCCTGTGGAAGGGGAGCATGTGTGGCTTTTGCTTCAATACAGCACTTGCATTTCATGAGCACTTTGGAAGGCAACATTGTCAAATCTTCTGATAAGCCTCCCTAGCTGTATAGCTTCTGGACTTCTATGCTCCAGCCGCCTGTGTCATAAGTGAATACATTTGCTGTGTAGGTCATTAGAGACTATATTGGCTTGCTGGTCTGTGGTGATGAGGTTGTATAGGTGATCATCCAGTTTTCCTTTTGCGAGGAATTGATTATTATTGTGAATTGTGCATTCATCACCCTGAAACTTAACTGTGAGACCGTTGTTTGCAAAACTTTTCACAGAAGGCTGCCTTATAGTTCTCGATCATACAGCACTTTCTTAACAAGGATACTCTGCTCACCTCCTTGGGGTGTAATGCAGTTCAGGAAGCCCTGGCCTTTACCTTTGGATGTGATGCTTTTCCCGTTTGCTAGGAAAACTTTGTCTTTTGCATTGTAATCAATGTTCGTGAAGAAGGTCTCATCGCTAATCATGTGGCTTGTCGCTCCAGAGTATATACACCAGTTGCATGGCTTGCCGCTTTGTGTCACTTTAAAGGTGCCACTCCATGAAGTGTCTGCAGTTTTCTTTGTGGCTGCTTTGACTCTTTCTTTTGTGGATAGCTGTATCTTTCACTTGGCTTTCCAGATAGAACAGTCCCTTTTTAAGTGACCGGTCCTTTTACAGCAAAAACAGGCTCTGCTTTCTTTGTTGTGCATTGTGCCTTTGTACATCTTAAGAGGATTGTCATCATGGCACGCATTTTCTTTCCTTCTGTCATATTCATTGATTAATCTTTCTTTGACATAATCTACTGTCAGTTCCTGCTCGGGCCTGGTTTCTAAAGCGTTAATAAGAGCAGTATAGGTCTCTGGAAGGCTGCAGAGGAGCAGGGCAACAATATGGTTATCGTTAATGTCCTCTCCGATGGTACGCAGCTGCTCTTTGATCTCTAGCATATCTTTCACGTGGTGATACATTTGCTTCTAGTCTCATCTTATAAAACTTTCTTAGCAAAAAGAGTTTGCTGTTGTGACTTGAATGCTAATGCGGTTTTTGCAATGAAGTCCACATACCTTTGGCTGTTTTCTCTGTTCTTATGTGGATAAGCTGGTCATCTTCCACTAATAAGAATATGGTTGCTTTTACCTGCCTATCCTTTCTATCCCACTCCTCCGTCTCTCTGTCTGTGGGTCTGTCTGTATTTAGCACTTGCCACAAGTCATCCTTGTTCAAAAGCATTTCTAGCTTAAACTTCCACAGCTGGTAATTGGCATTGTTCAGCAATTGCAAACTTCACATCTGAATTGCTTGCCATCTTTCAGTAGCTTGCATACAGTACTCACAGACTCACTGTAGAATTCTTTCCAGTGCCTGGGCTTGCAGTATCCTCTCCAATGCCTGGGTGCCTACTGGGTGCCTGGGACCCATAACCTGTTATGCAGAGTATTGATATCATGCACTGGAAGCTTGTTGTATACAGAAAATGGCTTTATCTTTCATGAAGGAGTATCAGAACATGTCTTACAGCATGAGAAACATGAACAGGAACTAGGAGGATACAAGTGCACACAGAGGAAAAACAGTACTTCCTCCCATTACATCACATCATAGATACACATGAGCTATACACTATAATATTACAGCGCTACCTGCTGGTATAGGCAGGTATAATGCACACAGTATACAGTCAGTTTATAAAAGCAACTTTACATTACATGCTTTTGTCCTTCCAACATTTTTGTCTAACTTCATTGTGAAAAAATAGTTTCCTCCCAAAGATACACACACCATTTAAAGATTTGTATATTGTGATCATATCCCTTCCTAAAGTAATTATAAAGCCTAAACATTTTGCACTAAGGTAAAAAATATTTATGCATCAGTATCTCTCCTCACTCCCCTTTTACTTACCTGTGCCCTCATTCGATCCAGCTCTGTGCCCGTCTGCAGCTATTCTCTCCCCTCACTTCCTGGACTCCCGCTGCTGTCAATCAAAGCCAGTGACAAGGGAGCGGGGGGCGTGGACAAGTCCCATTGTCTGTGTCAACAGACACAGACAAAGGAGCGAGCTTGCATGTGTGCCCCCATAGAATTTAGCTTTCAATGGGAGCACTTGCCGGAGGGGTGGAGCAAGGAATCCTGGCAGAGTTCCTGACCGCTCTGTGCAATTCCATTGCACTGAACAGTTAAATATAACCCTGTTTATTATTTCAAATTTACATTTACAACCACTTTAAATGCCTCTTTTCCAGGGAGTGTAAGTTTAATGTTTGTAATTGTTCCTCATGACTAAGGTCCTCCACCCCCTTTATTAGTTTTGTTGCCCTTCTCTGGACTTTCTCCATTTCAAGGACATGCTTCCTGAGGATTGGTGTCCGAAAGTGAACAACATACAATGGCTGAAAAAGTGTTTTGTAAAGTGGTAGAGTTATAGATTTTTAGTCTCTTCAGAACTCTGATAGTATGAGCTACCTGCCATAATTCCTGATTTTGTTCCTGCCTACCTTGGAAAATTGTGTTGTACTTCTCATTTTGCTATATCCGTTGTAATTAAAGTTAGGCAAACCATTCAAACTGAGCAAAAGTTTGGCCCAAACATCGCCTGCTTGCCCATTCGGCGAACACCCAAATTTGCAGGGTGCTCGGCGGGATGTTCGCCCGCAGAGCGCCCTACAATGCACTGCATGCTGCACAGTGCATTCTAGGACCCTAATTGCTTGAAGCAGTGCACCTGACCACTGGTCAGGTGCAAGGCTTTGCCCAAGCAGGGCACAGAGCACAGTCAGAGCTATGATTGGACAAAGTCATGATGACTTTACCCAATCATGGCTCAGTGCTCATAGTCCCACCCCACACTGCAAAAGATTCCTTCCCACAGGAACCTTTTGCAATGTTTTGTTGGAGTGGAGATAGATAGAGCAGGGCTCTGTTTGCTACTAGCGAGTTAGTGTGTTATTGTGACTCTGAGTATAGAGTGTTTCTGTGTAGTGTTAGTGTAGTCTGAGTATAGTGTAGTGTCAGTGTAGTGTGTCAGTGCAATGTTAGTGTAGTGTGAGTAAAGTGTATTGTTAATATAGTGTAAGTATAGTGTAGTGTCAGTGTAATGGGAGTGTAGTGTTAGTGTAGTGCAGTGTTTAACTACTTCCCGTCCGCACACCGTCATATGATATCGCAGACTTTGAGTGGTAATATCTGAATGATGCCAGGCATCATTCAGATATCTTCTTTTACAGCCGGCGATTCCTTTCACCATAAGAACAATCATAGTGGCTGTTCAGCCACTTGATCCTTCTTACAGGCGGCCATCCGGTGCTTCTACTGGCTCGCCGGAGAATGAATCAACTGCCCCGGAAGTTTACCATAGAGATTTCTGGTGGGCCAGATTGTCCTCAAAGTCTCTATGATCTTTCGGAGGCCGGGTGCAAAGTTATGATGTCACGCCTGGCCTCTGCATTTGAAAAAATGCCGCCTCCTTGGCTAGGAAGCCAAGATCGTTTTTTTTTTAAATTTCAGACTTCCCAGCCTAGAGGCGAGATGTGGGGACTTACAGACCCCAGATCTCGCTGTAAAGAGGACATGCCATGTCCTATTCCTATTATAAGGTATGTTTACATTCCTTGTAATAGAAATAAAAGTGATAAAAAAAAAATCTAAAAAGAAAGTGTCAAAATAGAAAAAAAAAAGGAAAATAAACAATAATAATAAAAAAAAAATAATAATAGACCCCGTTCCCACATGCTCGCTCGCAGAGGCAACTGCATATGTAAACAGCGTTCAAACTATACATGTGAGGTATCGCTGAGAACGTTAGAGGGACAGCAATAATTCTAGTGCTAGACCTCCTTTATAGCTCTAAACTGGTAACCTGTTAAAAATTTTAAAGCGTCGCCTATGGGGATTTTTAAGTACCAAAGTTTGGCTCCATTTCACGAGTGTGCGCAATTATAAAATGTGACATGTTAGGTATCTATTTACTCAGCATAACATCATCTATCACATTATGCAAAAAATTTGGCTAACTTTATTGTATTTTTTTTTTTTTTTATGCATGAAATATTTTTTTTCCAAAAAAAAAAACGCGTTTGAAAAATTGCTTTGCAAATACCGTGCGAGATAAATAGTCACGACAACCACCTTTTTATTACCTAGGGGCTCTGCTAAAAAACATATATAATGTTCGGGGCTTCGGAGTAATGTTCTAGCAAAGAAATGATGATTTTTACATGTAGGAGAGAAGTGTCAGAATTGGCCCGGTAGGCAAGTAGTTAACACAGCATTACATAACATTTAGTGCTGTATACAGGGCCGTGGCAAGGGGTGGGCAGGAGAGGCAGCTGTCCTGGGCATTGTGGTATCATGGGAGGTGGGGGGGGCACCACTAGAAGATTGAGGGGGGAGGGGATTTGTGTAAGGCAGAGGAACTCAGGGGACATCAGGGGGAAAATAATTGTTTTAGGAGGGGAAATTTGGGTATATGTGATAGGGGTGATTCAGGTGGATTTGTGTTGCGAGGGGGGGGGGGGTGAGAGAAGAGGATTTGTGCTAGAAGAGGTGATATGGTAAAGGGAGGAGGGGATTAGTGATAGGAGGAGATTTTTGGGGGGGGGGGGGCAATTATGTTTTGGGGGGGTTTGTTGACACATAATGGTCATACACCTTGGAGGGGGGGCACAGTTTGGCATGTTCGCCCTGGGCTCTGGGTGACCTTGTCCCAGCACTGGCTGTATATATTTTTTGTCCTGTGCCTGTCCCTTTTATTTTAAATTGTCAGTCGCAGTTTTTCTGACTGCGACGCTGTTGTTCCCCCTTTCTTATTTTATTTTTTGATAGTTTTTACATTTCTGTCAGCAGCAGTCCTCTATTTACAGTGCATCAAACACCACTTTTGAATTGAATAAAGGGCATCAAATTACACATATCCCAGTATCTATTAAATTTGGGTAATAAGCCCCTCCATCATGACTGGAATGCCAACAAGGAGAGGCAAATGTTCCTATGCCACTATGAGGGGGCCAGCAGCGTCTGTGTCTACAGGCAAAGGTGGACGTGGTCTGTCCTCAGGCAGGGCACGTTTTGCTCTGTTTAGTGATGTTGCTTGTGCTATCCACCCACATCATGCAGAGGAGGTGGTGGACTGGCTTACTAAACCATCCTCATTCTCCTCATCCTCTATCTCCCAAGCTGGGATTAGTGTGCAGTCCACTGCAGCTGCCAGAGTGGCTTATTCTGCCTCCTTGTCCACAGCTACTCTTACTATAGCCCTAGCATCATGCATGGAGGAGTCTGCTGAATTATTTGAACACAGCCTCAGCCACTTGCTTCTTGACGATGCACAGGTATTACTTGATTCTGATGTTGGTTCTGAGGTTGAGGAAGGGAGAAACATGAGCCTACAGAGAGGGGAAAACACTGAGAAACAACAGATTGACAGTCATGTTCCCCCAGTCACAAGTTGCCATGTTAGCTCCAGTGATGATAAGGATGGAGGGGATGATGATGATGAGGTCACTGACGCGACTTGGGTGCCGGATAGAGCAGAGGAGGAAAGTGGGGTCAATCATGGAAGAGTAGAGAGCAGCCACCAAATTCCATCAGATTGTGGAGCGGTTATCTCCCAGCCCACTTCCCACAGCTCATCTGTGTGGGCCTTTTTTAGCAGGATGTGCAGCTGATTGCACTGTTGCAAATTACAATCTTTGCCACGAGCAGATCAAGCGTGGCAAAAACACCAGCCATTTGGGTACCACATGCTTGCAAAGGCATTTAATCTCCCACCACTCAGCCCGTTGGCAAGAGCACCTGAAAGCCACACAAAAGGGACACAAAATTCTTCTCCTCCTCCCTCCTCACCTTTCATGTCTACCCCCGCTATATCGCATGATCTCTCAGCAGCCTCCACTGACAGGGATGATGGTATAGCAAAGGGTGTCACAGGTCCTTGCAACACATCTGTCAGCAGCACATCACCAGCTGTAGAGCATAACAGGCAAATTTCTCTGCCCCAGCTGCTGCATTGAAAAAAAAAATACACTCCCTGCCACCCACATGCCCAGTGTCTAAATTCCTGCTTGTTAAAATTGCTGGCTTTACAACTCCTGCCTTTCCGTCTGGTGGATTTTGCCCCTTCCTTGAATTTGCAGAATGTGCTGTACAGCAATGGCAGGTTCCCAACTGCTATTTCTTTGCACGTAAGGCCATTCCACATGGAAGGCAATGTTTTGGAATTGTTGGGCAAGGCAGTCAGCAGCAAGGTCCACCTTACTGCTGACACATGATCCAGCAAGTATGGTCAGGGACAATATATTTCATTCACAGCACACTGGATAACTCTGCTTGCAACTCAGAAGGATGCAGGACAGGGCTCAGTGCTGGATGTCTTCCATACAGAAGCTTGAGCCAGGAATAATGGTTTGCAAAAATGGCACAAATCTTCTGCTCGACCTTCGACAGGGAAAGTTGACATATGTGCCACGCCTGCCACATGTACTCAATTTGATAGTGCAGCATTTCTTAAACAGGTACCCAGGTTTGCAAAATCTTCTAAGTCAGACCAGAAGCGTGTGTAGCCATTTCAGGCAGTCATACACAGCCAGTGTTTGGTTAGCTGAAATGCAGTGGGAATTCCATCTGCCCGTAAACAGCCTGCTTTGTGACATGCCCACCAGGTGGAACTCAACTTTGGCAATTCTACAGTGGCTGCACATGTAGCATAGGGCCATCAACAAGTACCTGTGTGAATATGGCACAAGGACAGGCTCAGGGGAGCTTGGCTTGTATTTTCCTACGCCAATGGCTGTTGATAAAGGATGCATGCACTGTACTGTCACCATTTGAGGAGGCGACAAGGTTAGTGAGCCCTGACAATGCATGTATCAGTGACACTATTCCTCCTGTGTTCCTGCTCGAGCATACTCTGTGTGGCATTATGGACCAAGTACTTGAGGCAGAGCAGCGGGAGGAAGAGGAGGACTTCCTCTCAAGGCCCGCTTTATGCAGACACCGTTCTTGCAATGCCACAGAACACACAAGAGGAGAGAGAGGAGGAGGATTATGGCAGTTTCGGAGGCATTGAAGCAGAGGAAGACATACGTCAAACCTTAAGAGATGGTTTTCAGTCCCCAGAAACTTTGGGAGTAGTACGTGGCTGGGAGGAGGCAGTTCCAGATGTAATCCTCAGTGACCCCAAGGACTTTGCTTCTCATGCCTTTGCAAACTTGCGGTGCATGGGCTTCCTTATTCTTCAAAGCCTGCAAAAGGACCCACAAATTCTTGGCAACAATGATAAGGATCATTATTAGTTGGCAACCCTCCTTGATCACTGTTACAAGGGGAAAGTCTTGGAACTCATCCTGCCCTCACAGAGGGAGCACAGGATGAAATATCTTGAGGACACCTGAAAGAGGAGTTTATGTAACATCTTTACAAACTCTGAGGCTTCTTTTGGAGCAGTGGAGAAGGGGGCCGCCTAAGTGTTGCATTTAAAAAAAATTTTAGTCCTCAGCGCCCAGCGCTGTCAGCTTCCACATCCCATTGGCAGCATCTGCATCATATGGTGGAAGATTATCTAGGGCCGAAGAAGTAGGCGATCCAGTGGGTTACAGGGTCATGAGAATAGACCACTGGCCAAAGCTTGCCCAGTATGCAGTTGAGCTGCCCTGCATCCAGCATACTTTCTGAAAGGGCATTCAGTGCTGCCAGAGGTTTTGTGACAGATAAAAGAGTGTGTGTGTCCGCAGACTCTGTTGATAGGCTGACATTTGTCAAAGTGAATCAGTCCTGAATTAGTAGTAGCTATCAAGCCCCTAATGCCAATGTTGCTGAATACATGTTTTTGGGATCTGGAATCTCTGCAAGACTGTCTAGGCTGCCTAGCATTGTGGGTGTTGATTTTATCTTATAAAATAGCAATTTTTTGGTATAGGTTTCATTGGCACAATTAACATCCAAGGACCAATTTTTCCACAACTGTTTGACATTTGCATATACTTTCATTTTTTTACAGAAAGGCCAATTCTTGCTTTCATCAAGAGTACTTCTAGCCATTTCCTGCTCTCTCTGGTTGTGTGTTCTCGGAGCATTCCATGGGAAAACTTTTTCTTCCTTTCACTGGTCTGTAGATCAGCGGCAGCTTCAGTGGCAGAATGTGTTTGCCACTTAACCCAAAACCATTCCTTAATGGTGAGACTGAAGTGGGGTATGAAATACAAGGGATACCTTGTCTGTGTGGATGGCTACATGAATATGCAGCTCGCCAATACAGCAAAGTATATTGATGGGGCATTGTCTGTACAACTTGGGGAAGTTCTAATAAGGTGTAATAATGTATTGAGGAGTAGAAGATGAGGAAGTAGATGGTGAGATGAGAGAAGAAAGTAATTTCCAAATTAGTTTTGTACATTGTTTTTCTTAACAAAACATACAAAAACAGACAGATTATTTTTCAAGAGTGCCTCTATAGGGCTCGGAAGGCACCACCAACACCCAAAGCCCATTTTTTTCGCACCTGTTACTTCTATAAATAGTCTACGTAAGAGACACCAGACTTTATCTAAAAAAAAATTTTTAATCTTGGCCTGAGTACTATAATTTGGCTTCTTCACATTAGGATTGCTCAATGTGGTGCAAAACTTTGTTATTTCCATCCAAAGTCTGCCAAAGAGACACCAGAATGTATCAAAAAAATCTCTAATCTTGTTCCGAGTGCACTAAATTGTGGCCTCATCATACAGACTGGCTCCCCAAGCCGTTGTTTACAAAATAAAGAAAGCTTGGAGGGAAAATCGATTTAACCAGTTAACAACCGACCCATAGACAAAAGACGTCTACAGGGCGGTTGCTTAACTCTGGAAGGACGTACATTGACATCCTCCCAGAATCGCGCTGCCCGCGCGCCCCCTAGGGCGTGCACACGGGAACATCCATGACCGCCGGGCCCCGCTGTGAGCGGCCTTTCACCACGGTATCGCTCCATCAAATGAAGGAGCGATCACATGTAAACAAGCCGGCGCTTCCGCTGGCTTTTCTCTCTCCTCTCCGCACCGATCGGGGCATTGTGAGAGGAGAGAGGGGGGAGAGAGGACGTGTGCAGCGCTGTGGGTGATGTGTAATGCCCACAGCACTGCTAAGTGACAGAGGGGGACAGGCTGCACCCCCCACCATCCATCCTCACCCCAGCCATCCTCACCCCATCCAGCCATCCTCACCCCATTCATCCACCACCCAGCCATCCTCACCCCATCCATGCTCACCCACCCAGCCATCCTCACCCCATTCATGCTCAGCCACCCATCCATCAATCCATGCTCACCCACCCAACCATGCTCACCCCATCCATGCTAATCCATCCATGCTCAGCCACCCATCCATCCATCCTCAGCCATCCTCACCCAGCCGTACTCACCCACCCAGCCATGCTCAGTGATCCCCATCCGTGCTCATCCATCCCCATCCATGCTCATCCATCCTCATTCATGCTCAGTCATCCCATCCGTGCTCATCCATCCCCATCCATGCTCAGTCATCCCCATCCATGCTCATCCATCCCCATCCGTGCTCATCCATCCCCATCCATGCTCATCCATCCCCATCCGTGCTGAGTCATCCCATCCGTGCTCATCCATCCCCATCCATGCTCATCCATCCCCATCCGTGCTCAGTCATCCCCATCCATGCTCATCCATCCCCATCCGTGCTCAGTCATCCCCATCCATGCTCAGTCATCCCCATCCATGCTCAGTCATCCCCATCCATGCTCATCTATCCCCATCCATGGCTCATTTGTGCCTCATTCATGCTCATCCATACCACATCAGTTCTCATCCATGCCACTACAGTGCCCATTCATGCCACTACAGTGCCCATCTGTGCTACTACACTGCCCATCAGTGCTACTACACTGTCCATCCATGCCACTACACGGCCCATCTGTGCCACTACACTGCCCATCCATGCCACTACACTGCTCACCCGTGCCACTACACTGCCTATCCGTGACACTACAGTGCCTATCCATGCCACCACAGTGCCTCACAATAGTGTAAAAGGTTGTCAAATTAGATTTGAAATGTATGCCCCTAGAACACCTGACGGTGCTCCCTGCATGTTGGGCCTCTGTATGTGGTCAGGATATGTGACATATGTGGTATCGCCATACTGGGGAGGAAACATAGAAACATAGAAAAGTGACGGCAGAAAAAGACTGAGTAGTCCATCGAGTCTGCCCCTTTTTATTTATTTATTTTTTTTACATTAACCTTGTTGTCTGACTATGGATTTATGTTTATCCCAAGCATGTTTGAAGCCATTTACTGTTGACTGTCTCACAACCTCTGTTGGTAGTTTATTCCAATCATCAACCACCCTTTCAGTAAAATAATACTTTCTAAGATTAGTTTTGAACTTCCCCCCAGTTAGTTTGAGGTCATGTCCCCGTGTTCTTGATTTTGGTTTCATATTGAAAAGACTGCCCTCCTGAACCTTATTCACCCCCTTGATGTATTTAAAGGTTTCAATCATGTCTCCCCTCTCCCTTCTTTCCTCCAGACTGTACATATTAAGTTCCTGAAGTCGCTCTTGATATGTTTTTTCCCCCAGACCTTTCAC
>BLSH010153678.1:0-13889 GCA_018402905.1 Glandirana rugosa
GGAGCTTTGAATGAGGCAAGTCACTGTAAATAATACTGCAAAACCTGTGTGCATGGAATCCAAAAATTGATGTTTATTCGTGCCATAATAATACAAACCCATTCATGGTCCATGTCAAATATCGCACAATCATCAGATACAATATGATCAAGTCAGAGAATCCACATGTGTATCATAAATGTCATCTACTGATACAAAAATATCTATGCACATAATAATATACCATGGGACATCTAAACATGGGAAAATGACTGGAAAAGTCAGAGCAATTATGTATGCAAATCATGTATATATATTCAATTTATTATTGGCAATATCAAATGCACACAGGTAAAAATTAACTTAAAAATAGAATCTTCATGCAAGTCCATCTTGTCTAAAAATCGTCTAAAAATGAACCCTACGCGTTTCGTGGCATAGCAGCCACTCGTCAGGGGTATAGGCAAATGGTACAACTTCCAGATGGTGTCCAGCCGAAACATGGGAAGGGCAGGGGCCGCAGATGGATGCCAGCCCCGGGGTTGAGGCGGAAACAAAACCCCCCCAGAAAAAAGGGTCCAAGAGAAGCGGCCGCGAAGCGGGGCACACCCCCACAGCTCTACAGGTGACATATTGTAATTATGAACTAATAGTGCTGAAACTGGCCTAGTAATGTGGTGTGGACAAGGGTAAGAGACGCCTCTCCACTGGATAAGAGTGAATGAGGTAGTGTGCCAGTCACTCCGCTACCAGCATTCCCACGACCCGGGGCGGATATCCGCCAATGCCATGTATCCGCGCTAACTCTGGTTAGAGTGGCGCGGATACATGATGTTGGCGGATATCCGGATGGCGGATGTTTGTTTTTTTCTAATTGGGGTAGCCCCCAAAATATTGAGACATATCAAAAAAAAAAAATCACTATCTGCAGACAAACCCAGAGATGTTCTAGCACGGGTTCACTTTTTCCATATAAAGTGTACCATGGTTTAATCTACTATCGCCTGTACTTGTTCTGGCCTCACCATTCGTTAAGCGCCATTCGGGCCTATCATATAACGTTGAAGGTTCTGTCGGCTACTCGCACCTGAGGAAGATGTTTCACTTGTGCGTGTAGCTGGCACAGAACGACCACGTCCTCTCCTTGCAACAGGAGCTTCACCAACAACAGCAGCACCAAGACCACGACCACATCCCTTATTTGACGCTCTCCTCACTCTGGATGCAAATGTACTATTTAACACAAATTTATATTATTTTTTAAACCGGCAATGTAGACGCACTTTTTAATTTTGTGCAAGAAATGCACAGCAAGGCGCAAATGTACTATGTAGCACTATTTTTTTTTTTTTCAAACCAACAATGTTGACACACTTTTTAATTTTGTGCAAGAAATGCACAGCAAGGTGCAAATGTACATGAAGAAATATTTCCTTAATAAGAAACCCAACTTGGCTAACACTAGTCACTGTTTAATCCACAAAATACTGCTACCCAACATCTTTTTAATTGCCATAATAAACTTTTTTCATTTATCTTGGTTTTGTTTTTTTGCTCTTTGAGGAGTTGGTCCCACCTTTTTTGGGGGGTTTTTGTTTTTTAATTTATTCCTATTAGGGATGTTGAAAACCTTTTTGACAATTTAGACCCGGAATGCAGCACAAGCTTAATTGCTACCCAACATTTGGACATATTTAGAGGCCTAGTACTTCAAGACTTAGATCAGCTAGTCCCTGAAAAGAATGTCAATCCTAGGTATATACAAGAAGGAATTGAGCAGTTAGAAAAGTGGAAGAATACAATAGTAAGGCTAGCTGATAAGGGGGGAGGGGTGGTTGTTCTGTCCAAAGATTTTTTATCATAGACAGCTGATAGAGGTGTTGGCTGATGGTGATACCTATGTAAAATTGGACAGAGTGGAGTTTGGATTTCAGATCAGAGTATTAACAAATAAGGAGAGGAAATATTTGGTAACAAGTAGTATTCATATACCAACAATATACACTCTTTCTAAAATATACAAAGATCCTCAAAATCCCGCTAGACCGATCGGTAATAGCATAGGGCAAGTAATAGCACATATGGGGCAGTATTTGGATCAATTCCTTCAGATGAGTGTCTTGAGGACAAAAGCTTACCTCAAAGACACTTTTTTTTAAAAAGATTTTTTTTACAATTACTGCAGGGAGTGGACCTAATGGATACGGCCTCATGCACACTCAACGTTTTTACAGCTGCTGTTTTTGGCTTAATTTTTTTTTTTCAGTCAATAAATTCCCCAGCCTGTTATCCTATGTGTCCATGCACAGATAGGCTGTTATCAGCAGTTTTTGGAATGGAGCATTTTCTAGCTGGAAAAAAAACCCAGAACTAGTGGGTTTTGAGAGAAAAAGCTAAAAAATGCTACAGCTAAAAAACACCAAAAAACGCTGAAAAACACTACTACAAAAATGCTGAAAAATTCACGCTACAGCTACAGCTACAGCTTTCTACAGCTAATGTTACTGGCTTTTTTTATAACTTTCATTGTGCATGAGGTCTAAATCTGAAGTGTACTTAGTAACAGCTGACGTGTCGAAATTGTACACTATGATACAACACGATGATGCCCTATTGGCCCTAAATTGGGCCCTAAGCCAAAGGGATGATATTCCTCACACTCAGAAAGTATCCCTGTGGAATGTTCTGGATTTTTGTTTCTCCCCTAATTACTTTTTGTCTAACGACTAATTTTACTCCCAGAAGAGGCGTTGCAATGGGCGCAAAACATACACCCAGTCTTGCAAACCTCTTCATGGGAGAGTAGGCAGATAAGTTAGTATTTGGAAGTATGAGAGAGGAATTGATCTTTTACTGAAGGTTCATTGACAACCTATTCTTTATATCAGCAGGGACAGAGTCGTCGCTATGTGAATTTGTTGAGGATCTTAAAAAAAAATAAGAATAATATCATACTATCCAGCCAGTGGAAAAAAGACCAGATCAATTTTCTGTATGTAAATGTTTTTAACCAAAATGATTGATTAGAGACAAAGTGTACTTTAAACCCACTGATTGCAATAGCTATCTCCCTTTGCAGAGTGGACACCGCCCCCTATGGCTAAAAAATATACCAAAGGGCCAAATCATGAGAGTAAAAATTAATTGTTCCATCACTAGCGATTTTATAGCACAATCCCAAGTAATTAAGAGGTATATTGAAAAAGGTTATAACTCACACCAGCTGGACACCATAATACAAGAAGTATCGAAGCTGCCTCGGGAATACTGTTTGAGTGATGGAAGGGGGACTCATAGGAACTATCATAGCCACGAGTGTGGCTTCATCTCTGGTTATCACTCACAGTATAAAGAGGTAGAAGCGATCTTTGAAAAACACTGGCATATACTGTGTATAGATAAAACATTGAAACCTGTATTACAAAATACCCCTAAGTTTATTTATAGGAAAGCCCCGAGTTTTGAAGAAAGGGTGGTGAAAAAAGTATTGACTCCACCAAGTAGACCACTGTCTTTTTGGGATCGGGATGGTTTCCTTGCTTGTAGGAAATATAAAGCATGTAGAGAGGTGACTAGGACCATGAGAGGCCTGGAAAAATGTACATCTACATCAAATAATAGGGAATTCCAAATAACTGAATTCATAACATGTAATACCACCCATGTAGTGTAAGCCTTAGAATGTCCATATCGTTTGATGTATATAGGGCTTAGAAAAAGATTATTAATAATTCGGATTGCAGATCATATTTAGAATATAAATCTAGGGTTCAAAGATCATAGCATGTCATTATATTTTAAACTACCATAATAAATATCCTTCTGGTTTAAAATTTTGGTGGGTAGATCGCATTAACCACTTTAGCCCCGGAAGGATTTGACCCCTTAATGACCAGGCCATTTTTTGCGATATGGCACTGCGTCTGTTTAACTGACAATTGCACGGTCCTGTGATGCTGTGCCCAAACAAAATTCTTTTTTCCCCACCAATAGAGCTTTCTTTTTGTCGTATTTGATGATCTCTGCATTTTTTTATTTTTTGAGCTATAAACAAAGAGCGACAGTTTTGAAAAAAAAAACATTTATTTTTACTTTTTGCTATAATACATATCCCAAAAAAATATAAAAAATACATTTATTCATTAGTTTAGGCCAATATGTATTCTTCTACATATTTGTGGTAAAAAAAAATGCAATATGCGTATATTGATTGGGTTGTGCAAAAGTTATTGCGTCTACAAACTATGGGATAGATTTAGGGACTTTTATTTTTTTTATTGATTTTACTAGTAATGGCTGCCCGCAACTGCGTCTGTGTGAGCCACCGTACTGCTACAACGATTCGTGCAGGAGAGCCGACCTGCCGCCGCATTACAACGATGGTCGGCAAGTGGTTAACCCATCATGGAGTGGATCCAACTTAGTGAGAGAACTATCTAAACATGAAACAAAATGGATATATCTTTTTGATACTCTCACACCTAAAGAGAACTTGCGTGGAACTTGACATTAATTGTTTCATTAGTGACCATTAAATTGGATATGGAAGTATAGGAGCATTATCACAATCAACTCAAACATATAGGGGTCTTCACGCATGATTAGAGATTTTTGATTATAAGATTTTTAAATATGTGTATTGTTTTATTTTTTTAACTTCTTCATATCCGTGCTATAGCCGAATGACGGCTACAGTGCGGATCTACTTTGCCGGGAGGCCGTCAATAGACGTCCTCCTGAGCATGTGCTATTTGCGTGTCCCTGCGGAAACGCGCACCCCACTCTCTGTGATCACCGGTCCTGGCCCCTTAACACGTGATTAGATATCAGCCAATTACGGCTGATCACGTGATGTAAACAAAAGATCGCTGATTGTTTTTTTCCCTTGCGCTGACAGCATGAGGGAAAAAAAGCCGATCACCGCCGGCTTCTGTCAGAGGGACATCGATCCTTCGCACAGAGAGCCCCAGATGGCTGTCTGTGCCCACCAGTGCCCCCTGCAAGTGCCACCTGTCATTTGCCACCAGTGTCACCTACCAGTGCCCACAGCGCCACCTGCCAATGCCCAGCAGTGCCACCTACCTTTTCCCAGCAGTGCCACCTATAAATGCCCACCCATGCTGCCAATCAATGCCCATCAGTGCTACCAATCAGTGCTGCCTATCAGTGTCACCTACCAGTGCCTACCAGTGCCCATCAGTGCCACCTATCAGTGTCACTTATCAGTGCCACCTATCAGTGCCCATCAGTGTCACCCATAAGTGCCGCCCATAAGTGCCAACCATCAGTGTCACCTCTCAGTGCCCATCAGTGCCACCTTATTAGTGCCCATCAGTGCAGCCTATCAGTGCCCATCAGTGCAGCCTCATCAACGCACATCAATGAAGGAGAAAAATTACCTGTTTTCAAAAATTTATAACAAACTATGTTTTGTTTTTTCAAAATTTTCGGACTTTTTCCCTTTTTTAACCAAAAAAATTAAAAACCCAGCAGTGATTAAATACCACCAAAAGAAACCTCTATTTGTGGGAAAAAAAAGAATAAAAATTTAATTTGGGTACAGTTTTGCATGACCTGCGCAATTGTCATTCAAAGAGCAACAGCACTGAAAGCTGAAAATTGGTCTGGGCAGGAGGGGGGTTTAAGTGCCCAATAAGCAAGTGGTTAAATAAATAATTATTTTTTCAAAAAGTATATTATAATGTTGTGATATATGCTGCACTAAGTAATGCCTTACATCGTTATCAGCTGATTTGAAGGCATGAAAATGCACCGTTCTTTGTAAAGTTGTGATTTGTCGGCCGATTAATTAGATCCCGGTATGTTGTACCTTGTGTAGAATATTCTGACACTTGTGTGCACCACTTTACTGAAATACGGACAGCATGCATGGGGTTAGCGATCTGGATGATCAGCTGATACATTCTGGGATGCCGGACCGCGTGGCTTCGCCCTCGTGCGAAGTCGTAATGATGAAACTCATCAGGGCGTGGCCAGATGGTGACCAGAAGTGACCCGTGCATTTCATGGACAGGGCGGAACAACCAGCGCAGCCATCACGATGGATGGTGCATTCCCCTACTGACAGCGCTTTGTTAAATTACAATGCTTGAATATTATTAATGATTGTAAGTGCGTTTTCAAGGGGGGTTCTTCTAAAGCAGGGGTAGGCAACCAGTAGCCCTCCAGCTGTTGTGAAACTACATTTCCCATGAGGCAATTCAAGGCTGGCAGTTACAATTACTCCAAGAGGCATGATGGGACTTGTAGTTCTGCAACAGCTGGAGGGCCCCAGGTTGCCTACCCCTGTTCTAAAGAGACCTTTAAATCACAAGTTGTCAGTTATCAATTCTCATGTGGTTAATATATGAACGCTGGTCATGTTTTTTAACCATTGACAGGAGCGCGGCTATCAGTATTGGATGTTTCATAAGACTGTGCTTTTGATTTTATTTATTACTATTGTGTTATTTCATACATTTTATTCAAAGTTATATAATATACCAACTCAGAAATTAGATATAGTTCCTGAAGGATTTCGTAATAAAGCATGTCAGGGAAACTGCACTTCCTGTTCTCCCAGGGGAAATAGCGTAGGAATTAGGGATTTCTCAATAGTAGAAATACAGAAAGCCATTGCTTCTTTGGTCCCGGGCAAGAGCCCAGGTCCAGATGGATATGCTCATTTTTATAAGATGTTTCAGGAAGACCTGGTTTCCATTTTTAAGAGGATTTTTAAAGTGTTGCTGAACCCAGTAAATTGAAAATAGTTCATCCGCCCCCGCAGTGCTCACAGCTTATAAATCTTCTTTTTACATTTAAATACTGCCACTATATATATACATTTTGGGATGATCTGTATACCATGGTTTCCTCATTACCTGCACAGTTTGTCCATAGCTGCGTGTTCAAGTAGGAGGAGATTTACACTGCAGCCTGTATACACAGCCACATGTGTGATGTCAATATCATGTAATCTGAACAGTTCAACTGAAAGAGGAAATATTCTATCCAGCATAAGAAACCAAACTGAGCATGTGCAGCTTTACCACCCTGCTGTGTATTACATGGACTTGCAAAGATTGACAGTGCAGGAGGGAAGAATCTATGCATACAAGATAAAACAGCCTTTTAAACAATGCTGAGGATTAACCCCTTAAGTTCCACAGTATGTATAACAAGCATGCTATGCTGCATATACAGACTGGTTTTACTGTTTTGGATTTAGTAACACTTTAACTCTATATCTGCCTTACAGTCATTTGTCACACAGAGCATTGAGGCACATATCTATATTACACCCTAACCTGATAAAGATCATACAATATGCAGTAATTACCGACCAATTTCCCTTACAAATATAGATACTGTATGCATCTTTACTCTAAAATTATTGCGAATAGGCTGACGCCCATTCAACCAACACATATTCATTTAGATCAAGTAGGTTTTACAATGGGTAGAGAGGCTAGTGACAATACAATAAAGACGTTTACAATAATGGAATATGCCCAGAAATGCACCATCATGTCATGTCTATTATCAGTAGATGCTGAAAAAGCATTTCACAGGGTAGGATGGTCTTTTCTTGAGGAAGCTTTGAGACAACTGGGAATAGGCCCTCAACTTCTTCAGAAGATTATGGCCCTCTATTCCAATCCAAAAGCTAGAATATGTATAAATGGCTTACTTTCAATCCCTATAGAGATTTCAAATGGCACCTGACAGGGATGTCCCTTGTCTCCCCTTTATATATAATAGTAATGGAACACCTAACTGTCAGGAGTCTGTGGTAGTGACTCTTGTATATCGCCAACTCAGGGTTCCCCAGAGAGTGGAGTCTAAGCCCCAGCCTGCTTCTTCACCAGAACCCTTGATGGTGGGGAAGGACTTGCAGCAAGCTGGAACCAGGTTGTGGCCCCCAGGTACACCCAGCTGATGATGCAGAGACCAGTCGCGTGTGCAGCATACAAGCAGCAGATGAAAAGGAAATCCAGAAGACAAGCCAAGGTCAGGGCGGCAGAGAACAAGTACAGACATTAAACTAAGCCAGGCTTGGTACACAGGTAGTTAGACACAGTATAGACAAGAGGTAAGTGAACGGGAGCTCAGAGAACTGTGAAATTGCTCAGGCAATGTGGGTTACACTGAGCATGTCTTATATAGACAAGCAAAATAGTAGGCGGGCCAGGAAGCGATGAAAGGCAAGGAAATAAAAGTCCACAGAATAGCAGATAATGCCCATAGGTGAGCACAGCCAAACCACACATGTGAAAGGAATCAGCAAGGAGGTAAGAGTACACAAACAGGAAACTGCAGGCTAACTTGTGACACTAATTACAGCTATTCGCAATAATTTGGATATTCAAGGGTTTGGAGTTAAAGGAAAGGAATATAAAGTGTCAGTGTTTGGGAATAATTTACTAATATATGTCACTAATCCAGTAGCGACAGTACCAAATCTTATATATGAACTTAACCGTTTCGGAGCAGTAAGTAACTTTAAGGTCAACTATGACAAATCAGAGGCATTAAATATTTCACTTTCAACTAAAGTCAAACAGCTTCTCCAAACAATTGTAAGAAATAGCCATTAAATATGACGTCAGCACGTATGCCAACGAAACGCAGCGTCAGGTGACTGTGAGTTCCGGTTTTGTCACTTCCGCTCCTTTGCAACGCAGGTGAACCGCAAACGGTGTCTCCTGCACACCATAATCACATGTAAGCTTTTTCACTGTTTTTATGCCTACACTTTTTAAATAAATGTGAACGTACTTCACTATTGGGCCCCTCCTTTTTCTTCCTTCCATTAAAACTCCTCTTGTGTGAGTATGGCGGATCTGGAGGAATAGATGGAGTGATCCCTACTGTGGAAGATGAATACCCTTTGATGGAGACCTTCTAGAGACCTATGCGCTGTTGATTCCCATAATAGGAATCATTGGCTTCTGGTGAGTAGGGTGTGCCACCGGGTGCCTGGTGAAGGGTTCACATTTTGGATGGTACTTCTGAAGACCATTGCAATAGCCATCTGGCTATTTCAGACTGGATGTTATTTAAGATTGGTTGCTGTTTTATCACATTTTTCATCATATTTGTTTTTATCCAAGATTTCATCTGAAGCTGGACTTTGTTTTTGAAAGAATTTTTTCAATAATCACGCAATTGTTCACTTTGGTTTGATTGAATCATTACACAATTATTTCTGATATATTCTTTGATTAAGGGACATATGCACAGTATACTCTGGTGTCATAGGGCTGACTTGGTCGGCCGCACAGTTTACTTTATTATTCACAATATTTTGTAATATTCAAACACGATGTGGTAGCGCGGTATATTTATGTTTTAAAATATTTAGGGGTGTATATCCCAAGAGATTTGACTAAATTGCAGAAGTTAAATTATTCCCCTATAAATCGTAATGCCTTAAGATTACTTCAAAAGTATGATAGATCAGTTTTTTCTTGAATTGGGAGGATTAATATAGTGAGTATGGACATATTACCAAAGTTACTGTATGTATTTCAAACAGTTCCAATAATTCCTCCAACCTTTCCCCTGGGTCAGCTACAGAAAGCCATAAGTAGGTTTATTTGGGCTTAGAAATCTCTGTGAATTAAAAGAGAAACATTTTTTAGGACAAAAAATAAAGGGAGCCTTGTGCTTTCAGACTTTAAATTATATTTACGAGCAGCTTCTATGATTAGGATCATTGATTGGTTTCATAATGTAAAGTCTAAACAGTGAGTGACACTAAAGGAGGACAGCCCCTGTGAAACTGAAATCACTTCCATGGGTTAAGCTTCAGTTTTGTTCCCAGAAGAAAGACATGTTGCTTTTTGTCTCTTCAACGTTAAAAATATGGAACTCGATACTAAAGAAAAAGATTCTCTCTTCACAATTCGGGCCTATGACTCCTTTATTTTCTAACCCGGAGTTTCCACCAGCTGCTGAGGCAACGACTTTTATTAAGTGGAATAGCAATGAAGATACAAGAGTTGCTCAGAAACTGGTGGATGGTAAACTTCCCCCATTAATTGGCCTGGGACATGAGCATGGTTCTAAGTGGATGCAATATATTACATACAGTATATTAGATTTTTGTTACAAACTTCTCCAATAAATAGACTTCTAACAAATTTTCGAGCAAAACAGTAAGATGAAGGAGTACTTTGATATACTGTTTGTTTTATTAAGATATTATAATATCCAATTCTAGAAGTTATTTATGTTTTTTTGTATGTTTTGTCTAAAAATTAAAAATCAGTAAAAGAGAAACTGTAAGAAATTGTCCTGGTATGCTGACACCTTAATAGTTCCCTTCACTGGAACTAAGGGGCCCAACCCCTGAAAAACCAGCCCACACCATAATCCCCCCTCCACCAAATGATTTGGACCAGTGCACAAAGCAAGGTCCATAAAGACATGGATGAGGGAGTCTGGGGTGGAGGAACTTGACTGGCCTGCACAGAGTCCTGACCTCAACCCAATAGAACATCTTTGGGATGAATTAGAGTGGACACTGCAAGCCAGGCCTTATCGTCCAACATCAGTACCTCATAAATGCGCTTCTGGAAGAATGGTCAAACATTCCTACAGACACACTCCTAAACCTTGTGGACAGCCTTCCCAGACCAGTTGAAACTGTTATAGCTGCAAAGGGTGGGCCAAACCATTATTAAACCCTTACGGACTAAGACTGGGATGCCATTAACCACTTCCCACCTAAGGTACATCATATAACGTTCTGGACTTTGAGTGGGGGTATCGGAATGATGCCTGCAGCTACAGGCATCATCCAGAAATATTTATTTTCAGCTGGCGATTCTATGCACCATAAGAACAATCATAGCAGCAGTTCAGCTGCTTGATCTTTCTTACAGGCGGCGGGAGGGAACGTCCCCCTCCCATAACCCTCCTGGGCTTCTTCTGGGGAACGAATGGGTCACCGCTGGACGTTAGCCATAGAGATTTCTGGTTACCAGATGGTCCCCAGTCATATCTATGATACTCAGAGGCCCGGGCGTGATGTTATGACGTTGCGTCCGGGCCGACAAAAGTAAACAAAGCCGGGGACACATCAGGAAAGACCGAAACAGCTTATTTTGTTTTTTGATCTTGGTCTTTCCAGCCTGGAGGAGAGATCTGGGGTCTTATAGGTCCCAGATCTCTCCATAAAGAGACCTGTCATGCACAATTCCTTACAAGGGATGTTTACATTCTATGTTATAGGAATAAAAGTGATAAGAAAAAAAAAATTAAAGAGAAAGTGTAAAAATAAAGAAAAGTAAAATAAAGAATAAAAAGAAAAAAAAAATTAAAGCTCCCCCATCCCTGCATGCTTGCACATAAGTAAGTCGCGCCCATATATGTAAACGGCATTCAAATCACACATTTGAGGTATCACCGTGTGTGTTAGAGCAAGAGCAACAATTTTAGCTCAAGACCTCCTCTATAACTCCACACACAGGTGACCTGTAAAAAATTTTTTTAAAGCATTGCCTATGGAGATTTTTAAATACCAAAGTTTGGCACCATTCCACGAGTGTGCACAATTTTAAAGAATGACATGTTGGGTATCTATTTACTCTGCGTAGCATAATTTTTCACATTCTAAAAAAAAAATTGGGCCACCTTTTACTGTTTTGTTTTTTTTTTAATTCATGAAACTTTTTTTTTTTTAAATTGCAGCGCAAATATCGAGTGACATAAAAAGTTGCAACGGCCACCATTTTATTCCTTAGGGTCTCTGCTAAAAAAATATGTAATGTTTTGGAGGTTCTGAGTAGTTCTTCTCTAGCAAAAAAAAATATGATTTTTTTTTTAAATGTAGGGGCGAAGTGCCAGAATTGGCCTGGATGGGAAGTGGTTAACCACTTCAGCCCCGGAAAGATTTCCCCCTTTATGACCAGAGCACTTTTTGTGATTTGGCACTGCGTTGTTTTAACTGACAATTGCGCAGTCATGCGTCATTGTACCCAAATTAAATTGACGTCCTTTTTTTCCCCACAAATAGAGCTTTCTTTTGCTGGTATTTGATCACCTCTGCGTTTTTTATTTTTTGCGCTATAAACAAAGAGCATCAATTTTGAAAAAAAACAACATTTCTTAATTTTTGCTAAAATATATATCCAAAAAATACAAATGTATTTATCAGTTTAGGCCGATATATATTCTTCCTCATATTTTTGTTTAAAAAAAAATCGCACTAGGCTTATATTGATTGGTTTGCACAAAAGTTGCCGCATTTACAAATGATGAGAATTAATTTATGGGGTTTTCATTTTTTTTTATTTTTTACTAGTAACGTCGGTGATCTGCGATTTTTAAAGGTACTGCAACATTGCGGCGGACATGTCGAACAATTTTGACACTTTTTTGGGACCATTGGCATTTATACAGTGATCAGTGCTATGAAAGTGCACTGATTACTGTGTAAATGTCACTAGCAGGGAAGGGGTTAACACTAGGGGGCGATCAAGGGGTTAACTGTGTTCCCTGCTTTGTGTTTCTAACTGTGTGGGGGCCGGGCTGACTGGGGAGGAGAGCGATCACTGCTCCCATATACAGGGAGCATACGATCATACTCCTTCTCCCCTGTCAGAACTAGGATCCGCTTGTTTACATTAGCGGTCCTTATTCTGTTACTGTGTGTGAGCGATCGCGGGTAGCCGGCGGACATCGAGTCTGCCCTACCCATTCCCTGGCTTCCCCGCTACACAGTGAGAGCGCACACGCCACCGAAGGTGATGGCGGTTTGCGTTATGGAGCCAGACTGCCGCCATCAAATGACAACGGGCAGTCATTAAGTGGTTGAAATGGTTGTAAAGGTTTGCTTTTTTTTTAAACATAACAAACATGTCATACGTACCTTTTGCATAGAGTGGCCCTGATCCTCCTCTTCTGGGGTCCCTCAGTGGCACTCCTGGCTCCTATCCACATTGAGTGCCCTGACGGAGAAGAGCTCTCCCTCGGGGCACCCGTGAGGGCACGCTCCCATTTCCTGGTGCTGCGTCCATTGACACAGACAGCAGGACTCGGCCCTGCCTCTGGCTCCCGCATCATTGGATTTGATTGACAGCAGCAGGAGCCAATGGCTGTGCTGCTATCAATCTATCGAATCAGGACCCAAGACACTGGCTGGAGTGGGTGTCCTCATCCCCGGTGCTGAAAAGATCGGGCTCAGATAAGTATTATGGGGCTCTGGGGGGCTGGTGCTTCACAGGAGGTTTTTCACCTTAATGCATAGAATGCATTAAGGTGAAATACCTTACGACTTTACAACCCCTTTAAAGTCCATGTGCATGCAAAGGCAGGCATCCCACTACTTTTGACAATATAGTGTATATTAGAGCTGTTTTCCCTGCCTGTCTTCCTCCCTGGAGGGAGGAAGAGGGAGGTCAATAGAGGAGAGAGAAGAATTGGAAAGAGCCCAGATGAAGGAGTTCAGGCATAGGGTGGAGATGCAGCTGGAGGATGTGCTGTTACTGGGGGGGTCTCTCTCCCGTCATGACCTGCAGTGTGAGAACCAGAGGCTGCGGGAGCAGGTGGACGAACTCTGCTGTCAGATGGAACCCTGAAAGCACTAGAGTAGGGACTGACAGACCATACTCCAACCATGTGCTGCTCGCTGTGTCTGGCAAGGCAGCTCAGGTCAGTATAATGAGGGCTAACGCGCATAACTGGGGGGTATATTCTATATAGGACAGTGTGTACAGGAAGGGGGCATTTTGTGTAATAAGGGGGTGTAGGGTTAAAGGGGGCAGTGTATACAGGAAGGGGGTATAGGATGTGTGACGGGGGAAATTGGGATATGGAAGGAAGGACATGTGTGACGGGGGGGAAGGACGTGTGTAACGGAGGAAATTGGGATATGGGGGAAGGACATATGTGACGGGGGAAAT
>BLSH010153690.1:9985-24429 GCA_018402905.1 Glandirana rugosa
TTTTCACGGGGGTGTACACTATGACCGACGTTTTCACGGGGGTGGACACTATGACCGACGTATTCACGGGGGTGGACACTATGACTGACGTTAAATGGGGGCAGCCAGTATCACAGGTGGAGGCACTTTTGCAGCCAGTATCACATGTGGGGGCACTTTTGCAGCCAGTATCACAGGTGGGGGCTGTTTTGCGGCCAATAACACAGGTGGGGACACTTATGCAGCCAATAACACAGGTGGAGGCACTTATGCAGCCAATAACACAGGTGGGGGCACTTATGCAGCCTGTGACACAGGTGGGGGCACTTATGCAGCCAGTGACACAGGAGGGGGTACATTGCAGTCAGTATCACAGGTGGGAGCACTTATGCAGCCAGTATCACAGGTGGAGGCACTTTTGCAGCCAGTATCACATGTGGGGGCACTTTTGCAGCCAGTATCACAGGTGGGGGCTGTTTTGCGGCCAATAACACAGGTGGGGGCACTTATGCAGCCAGTGACACAGGTGGGGGTAAATTGCAGCCAGTATCACAGGTGGGGGCACTTATGCAGCCAGTATCACAGGTGGGGTACATTGCAGAGACCCCCCCCCGAGGTTGGGACAAGTCCCACACTTACCCCATCCAATAGGCAGGCAGGATTGTTGCAGAGTTCAGCATGTGGAGAAGTGGGCTGTGAGTCTGTAGAGATCGGCATGCGGAGAAGCGGGCTGTCCCTCATCGTCGGTTGGTCACCGGGCGGTCAGGGTCTCTGTGGGAGCGGGAGTCACATCCGCTGCCACAGTGACCCGCCCCAGGCCACCGCATCCAATCACACTTGAGCCGCAGGCTCAGGGCAGCCAATCAGACTATGTGTGTGCGCCTGTTCAGTGCACACACATAGCCTTTAATGGCTGACCAATAGGCTCACGGTAACAGCCAAGGAGCCAAAAAAAAAAAGAAAGAAAGTCAATGTACCAGCGCCACCTGTAGGGGGGCCGGGCTGACTTTTTTTTTCTTTTTAGCCGGCGGGGAGGCGGCGCCCAAGCGCCCCTCATACACCAGCCGCCGCTGTAGATATAAAAGACATTATAAACACGTTTTCTCTTATTTTATAAGTGATCACATCATCATCTCAGCTGCATAAGGATCTTAGAGAGCTAGGGGAGGAGAAACAGCAGTGCACTGATCTTTCTAGTAAAAGGCTGTGGGTGTCAGGACAAGTCTGATCATTGGAGGAGAGTAGGCTGAGTTCCCAGCACAGCTATAGAACTGACCATGGTGTGTTTTCCTGCTTAGTGTGGTCCTTTTTTATTAGGAAAGCAGAGGGACTGACAGGCACATACCAGGGATTTTACACGCAGGAAGCAATGCAAAAGAGAACAGGATACTTTTCAGTACAAGTACAGCAGGCACATATTAGGAATATGAAATGTTGGGTTGACATACTCTTTAATATGTGTATCAGGATTTTGTTTTACTTCTTTCTGTGATCCCATTGGGGAGATTTTTCTCTCCTGGTCCTGTGTTGCCTATATAAGAAAACAGGGTGCAATTGCTCCATTGGAAAAGTTTCCCATCACTCCCTGTCCTGGTAGGAAATTAGGTGAAATCTTCCCAATAGGGATACAGACAGCAGTAAAAACCCAACAGAAGCTCTGACCCTTCCATGCTCTATCCAAAACAACATACAACTTTTTGGTTGGAGCTGAGCTTTTCACACATACACAAAAACTATAGGCGATGGCTCTGGGGTTGGCTTACTAAAGGAGTAGATATTGGTCACTTAACAAGTGATAATAATGTGAAGCAGAATTCACTTTGAATATCCAATCACGTGCAAGGGATATTTTTAAAAAATAGGATTTCGCCTTTCACATGATTGGGGGTTTGAAGAAAGCTTCAACTTATTCTCAAAGCTAAGTGAACATTCTCCACTCCCTTAGGAAGTAGACCCCATTGTGTACTTGAGGGTATAAAGGACACACATGCATACTGTGAAGGAGCTTCCTGTAATAAAGACCAGTCACTGCTGCTCTCTCTCCTTGTGCAGGGTGACTGGTCTTGTCTCCACCCCTTCCCATAGTTTTTTACAGGCAGCCTGTAGAAAGTGCTGGGCCACTCCCACAGCGCTACTCTCTGCACAGGCTATGTTTAGCGCCGTGATGATGTCTCTGCTACTTTCACTAGGTAACAAATTTAAACACATTTGATGAACACAAAGTGGTTTTATCTTCTTTGTAGCTATTAAAGAGTATACGGTATTTAAATGAACATTTTCGAGTCTAGAGTTCAGCTTTAAAAATTTTCCCTACTGAGTACAGTTTACTGTTTAACCCCCTCTACAATGATTTTTATAAAGTGTATTGTGACATTTATAGTGTGAATGATACACCTACAAAGATGCTAAATTCTGCTTATTTGTGTTTTCTAGAATCTTGGATACAGACCAGTCATTTCTAGCCTTTATATGCATGCGATGAGGATGCCAGAAAATCAAGCAGCAAGCCATACAATCAACCTACTTAATGAAAGGTGTAATTTTGATGTAAGTTTAACTTCAACATATGTACCGGTATATGTTCTATGATACAGTTAATGTGATTGCACTCTGATTGTACAATCTCATTCAGATTTAGAGGGTGGCCTTCCTAAACAATACATTCAGCTCCCTCAATGAAGGGTAACATTATGAAGTATCTGGGACGTTGCTCTCCCGGGTAAAGTGATAGATGGCCTCAGCCCGGGCTACTTCACTAACCTGTTCCCACTGATGCGTTTCGCCCTGCTGTAGGGGCTTAGTCATAGTCATCTTTATGACTAAGCCCCCGGTGGGTGGAGCAAAACATGTCAGGGGGTGTGGCTAGTGGAATAGCATTGACTGAGGCCGCCTAAAACTTTACACGGGTAAGGTCAGGAGAGCGACATCCTGGATGCTTCATATTGTTACCATCGTATATGTTAGTTTGGACCCAAGCACACCCACATCTGAGGACCAGGGGGTGAGAGCTTCTCCTCTTGCTTGGAGTTTTTCCCTCAGTGAGGGCACTCCTTCTCATTACACATCATTTTTTGGTAAATCTAAAATTTTGTAAATGAAATCTCCCACACAGGCACATTGCACAGTCACTCATTCCTATGGTATGTTTGTCCAGATGCATTGGCATGTGTTGATCAATGCATGCCAGTGCATATACATTGTAAAAGTAATGTATTTAAACAGGAGCAGTTCAATGTTGTGCTGATAAATGCTGCCCTGCTCTGAAACAAAAGTACAACATGCCCTACATTGTTCAGTGCAGTGTGCTTAAATGTAAGTGTCAAAACAGTGTGTTGATATTTCCCTTAGGCTCGGTTCACACCTAGGCCACTTGCGATCCGTCTTGTGTCGCCCCAAGTCGCCTCAAGTCGCTTGACATCCAAAATCCCATTGAAATGAATGGGAGCCGTCTTAATATACACTACTAAAGTCGCTCAGACTTCAAGGCCACTTCAGAAAAGGTTCCTGTACTACTGCAAGGCGACTTTTATCTGACTTGTGCCCATAGAATTCAGTGGAAGTCGCCTCCAAGTCAGATCCCCCATCTATATTGAAGTGACTTTACAGTTTAAAAGAAAATCATTTTTGAAGGCAACCCCCTCCCTCCCTTCTCTGCACCCCTTAAATCTGGCAATTACAGTGAGATGCCATTTGAGGAGACAGGAAAAGGAGCCATGTGGGGTTGCAATATGCTTGTAAATCCCAATGTGTATTGAGATAAAAAAAAGTGATTAAAAGGAAAATAAGGCTTTCAGTGGTTAAATGCCCATTTCGTGTAACAAAATAATAAGTATACACTAAAGAGATAATTCTGTTTGTGATTGAAACCATTTAGTAAGAAAAATGATCATGGAATAAAATCTTAATCTCATCCCAAATTTATTTCAGACTAAAAAATTGAGATGTATGTTCAGATTTTGTAAAAGGACCCTTCTATATTTAGTGGACAGGGTACTGGACAAAGTGCGTGTAAATGACCAGTGCATGCCACCCCAAAATGATCAGGCTGGTCCCCTGATGGGGTCAATGCTAGTAAAGCCTTCAGCCTTCAGCCTTCATCTTCACTGCCCTATGCAATATGAAACAGATTTTTCCTCTTTAAAGCAGAACTTTACCCATAACAACTTGATAAAAAATAATGTTCTTTAGCAAGGTACATACATTCCACCTTAATAATTTTGCTACCAAAACTGTGTGCTGTAAATTGCCTCCAGCATTGCTCCAGTTTCTTCTTGTGGGAGGCTTCCATTTTACTGAAGCCCAGAGCCCTTGAACAGCAGTAAATCATAAAGTGGAAATAAGTCCATAGATTTACTCGTTTAAAAAAACAGTTATATTGCTGGAATGCTAACTGTCTCATTTGCTTGTGTCCTCAACCAAACTGTCAAACCATCAAATGGCTGGTGTCATAACTGATCACGTGTGTGGCTGTAAAGCATAGGAGGGTTTAATTCCGCTCTAAAGCTTTCAGCCAATCAGCCTCTACAAACTCAGCATGCCTAAAAATGGAGAGCAACTGAGCATGTGCAGAGCAGGGTGAGACAGTGCATTACTGGATTTTAAATGGTATAAGCACTTATGTTTAATGTTTTACATAGCTATACCTGCAATATGGGCCAGCCTGACGTGACCTAGCAGGACTTAATCTTCTGACTAAAGTTCCACTTTTGTTACTCTAGCCTAGCCTGGCAATGCCATACTTTTAATAACTGAATTTTTATTTTTTGGTTTTAGAAAACAGAACCAACAACCATAACTGCCCCTAGCTCTAAAACGGTATGTATCTATGTGAATATTTATATATACAGTATTTATTTATAGAGTATATATATATATATATATATATATATTGGAGTGTACAGCATAATGTATTTATGGAGGTAATGTGTTTAAAGAGAACCTGTCACCAAAGGTAATTTCTAATTGTGTATTCTCCGTGGCTGCATTGTTGTAACAGGGTAGTCTTACCTCTGATTTTTAATTGCTTATAATTTCCCAGTCAGATGTCAGGATTAAATACATTCATTGGTTATCTGAGAGTTATATCTCCTCCAGTAGCCCAGGCAGAGAGTCAGTAACAAGCTCTGAGTAGAAGCAAGGAGATATGTCAGTCTCCATGGGGGCTTTCCTACCTTCTAGGAACAGGACACAAATAAAGAATAGCACACGCCTATTCCCAAGTATTATGGCTGAATTCTTAAAAAAAAAAACATGAGTAAAGGTCCAGATCCTTACCATTGCCATTCCTGACTGGTTCTCTTTAATATCTAACACCTTTTAGTGTCACCCGCAATGTTTAAGTATAGTTCACAAGAACTTTTAAGATTTTGTATTTGTCTGTCCCTAGTCATTCAAGGGAAACCCAAACCTATTGTCAATGAATGTACAGTTCATTGCAGTATTTGTAAAATGTACCTAAAAACTGTATTTTACAGTTTTACTTGCTGCTCCAAATTTACATGTCGGTACTTTATATACAAAATTGTAAATTCTCTAGACAGTTCTCACCTTGGCATTTTGGGCAGCTGCAATTATAACCATTATTTTAAAGCTGTTTCTAGTTATTATGGTATTTTTTTTTTTTATTCATAGTTATGTTGATTTAGTGAGGACCAATGGAAGTATGCATATGCCTTGCCTATGGTCTGCTATGGAAGCAGAGAATCACTGTAGTAGTCATAATGTAATTTGCCAATTTCCCAAATAATATAATTTATAATATAAGTATAATATAATTTGTCAACACTTATAAACAAAGTTTGACGCACTTTGAAAATATGACACCTATCTGTTCAAATAACATAATAACAATTAAAATACATGTTTTTTTTTCCTGTTTTCAGCATTCAGTAACAAAAAAGCACAGACGCTGGGCTGTTAAGGTATGTATTTACAACAGTATCACATCTTATAAATTATTAAAAAAATATATTTAAAATATAAGTATATCTGTTCGCAAGTCACATTGGGGTTGATTTATAAAAACCGGAGAGTGCAAAATCTTGCTGCAGCTGTGTATGTTAACCTATCAGCTTCTAACTTCACCTTGTTCAATTAAGCTTTGACCGAAAAAAAAAAAACCTGGAAGCTGATCGGGTTCTACGCAGAATTGTACCAGATTTTGCACTCTTCAGTTTAAGTAAATCAACCACACTGTGCCACTAGGTTTCACAATTTCTGTACCCAGACAGGATCTATTGTGCAGCTCTGTAATGGGGAACCTCATGTATGCATAACTAGAGAAAATTAAGATTACTTATAACAACCAGTCATTTGCAAGCTTTCTATAATCTAGGGCAAGCACAGAGTATAAATAGTCATCTCGCTGTTAAATAATTTCTTATTTGCAGTATTTCTGTTGCCCATATTTATTTAATAATTGACCCCTATGATTTTAGTTAATATTGATTATATGCAAAAGACAAATAAACTCTCTAAGTTATTATTATTTTTATTATTATTATACAGGATTTATATAGCACCAACAGTTTGTGCAGCACTTTACAATATAAGGAGGGACAGTACAAATACAATACAATTAAATACAAAAGGAATAGGTGGGCCCTGCTCATGGAGCTTACAATCTAAAGGGAGAAGGAGGTAATACAATAGGTATTAGCTGCAGACAAGGATCTAATGCAGATGACTCAAGCACAGTTCTTAAGTGGAGGTAAGTTTCCCTGAATAAAAGTGTCTTTAAGGATCGCCTAAAGGCATACAGGGTAGGAGCTGACTGGACATGCTGGAGTAGGGAGTTCCAAAGGATGGGAGAGGTTCTGGAGGAGAGTGTGGGAGGAGGTAACAAGGGAGCTAGAGAGCAAACTGTCTTGGGAGGAGCGGAGAGGATGATTTGGCCAATATCTTCAGATAAGGTTGGTGATGCCCCCCCAAAATTCCACCCTATAATTACACATATATTCATTGCTGCCCAACTGTATATTGCCCAATGCACCTACTCTCTGTAGCACCATTGATATTCTTAATGATCATTTATCAATGGAATGCCTGTTTGCCAAAGCCACTTGGCAATTCTGGCAAACAGATCCTAGAGCTGCATCTTGCCCTTGACTCATTCCCTAGAGGCCACCTTTAATAGGTTTACCCTTACCTCTGAGAGACCTTTTACACCTGCCCCCCCCCCCCCCCGGAATGAATAGAGCCTGCTGGGATTGACTACTGATAAATGTTAACTATATTGTGTAATCTTATACCACTAAGTACCACTAAGTACTAGCTTGCTTCTCTGTTCCTTTCCTCTACCCTATACATTGCTTCCCCTATACCCCCCACTCCTCTCTCTTTTCCTCTTATTTGTACGCATAGAAGGCTATGGCGCTCCATATGTTGGACTGTACTTGGTACTATATACCCTTCCTTTAATGTTAATGTCAATTGTCAATTATCATTGTTCTCCAAGTTATTGTACACCACTTTATTTCTTTCTTCAATAAAGAAATATTGAAAAAAAAAAAGTTGGTGATGTAGCTGGGGACGATGTTGTTGATGGCTTAGTAAGTTCTGGTTAGTATTTTTAAGTTTATACATTGGGCATATGTAAACATGTATAATAATAACTGTTTCTCCAGTTTGCACTTACAATATGCAGCAACTGAAATGCACCCTGTATGGTATGCATAGAACAATATCCTTTTTTTTTTCTTTTACAGAACAAATACAGTGATGCATACTGCAAAAAGTTACTGGCGCTGAATGAGTTATGGAGGATATTTATAGCACATAGAGAAGGACCCCATTATATGCCTTGTGTTTAGATTTCGTACATATTTATTATGAAAATGATCTATTTTTGTATGGATCTTAAGAATATGTAAAATGTTGTAGAAATGTTAGTTATTCATGGGCTTCGGTTTAATAGAGTGTATTTATTGTTCATAGCAACCCATATTGCACTGGAAAAATAGGAGGCAAAATGTCATTGGTTGTTATAGGCAGCAAAATTAGTTCTTCCCTCACATACATTGATAAAAAGGCAATTAGCATTATTAGCAGAAAGTAGCTGTCAAAAAGATCATTTACATTTTATTTATTGCAACTATTAATCTAAAGAGATTTTTTTTAAGCTAGCATCAATTGCACTGAGAATGCAGTATTAGTAATCAGTAACAAAAAAGTTAGAAATAAAGCAGAATAGAGCAGAAATAAAATGACATAGTAATTATGTATTTTAACAGGCTTATAAAACTTTAAAGCTTATTATTACATTGACAAGTATGATCTTAAAAAGTCTTATCCAGATACTCACCTAGTATTTTGTTACAGGAAGAGAAGATCCTGGGGGCTGATCAGTAAAAAAAAAGTACAGTATTCACTCAGCCCGGTAAAGCTCGGTTTATTTCAATCATCATATTATGTGCAAGAACATTCCTATTTTTTTTTTTTATTATTATTATTTTCTTGTACATGATTTGGTGTTTACGGTAAACACAAGTTTATTTGACTAAGTGAACCTTTAACTCCTATAGTAAATGAACCCTGCGGATATTGGCCTTTTTGGCTTGCTACTTTCCGTTGTGATTATTAAATTTAAAGGCACAAATTTGCCACAGATCCCATTTATCACTACATTTCTGTTTGCCTACTCATCCTCTACCTATTAACTATAATTTTTCAATCACATTTTTTTAGTCTTGTGAAGATATGTCTTTGAAGGATCTCACTTATCCAGGTCATATCTAGTAATAGTTAGCTACATTCACCCCGACTTGTATTGTATTGTTGAAGGCATTTCATAGTTTCTTCAAGCCACTGGAGAACGTCTTCAATATTACAGAACAAGTCCAACTGAATGTGACTAACATTTACTAGATAATAATGTAAAACAGATGGTAAAATATCAAATTCTTTTTGTCTTAGCAAAGTGCTTTAAAAGCACTGCCATATTAGTTGCTTTAATGCATTTTTAATGGCTTGCAACAGTTTAGTATTATTTATTTCAAGTATGAGCCCTTCAAGTGAGAATATCATGACTCCTAAGTTACCAGCAAGTGGTACTTCTCCACCCTGCATTTCATGCCATTTTAGGAGGTTACCATAATTGTGCACCTATAATAGACATCATATCTGTGGGGAACAAGTGCTGAATTTAAAGTCCCAATCTTGACAGAAACAATTTCTGTCAAAGATTTGTCAATATCTGTTTGATAGGTGTATATACATTAAACCATTGGGTTGGGTTCACACTATCCGACACAAAAACGGTCAGACTTTTGATCCTACTTTGCCCTGCAACATTGGTCCTACTTTGGTCCTACTTCCATCTGACTTGAATGAACAAGATAAGATTTTGCTCCGACTTTGAGATAGTGACTTGTCCTTTGACCAATCAAAACAATCCCAGTGTGAGATAAATTCCTTTTACTGCTGCTGTAATCACCAAGTCGGATGTCACAAGTCGGATGGTTAGAACAAGGATCCGACTTTGATCCGACTTCAATCATATTCAATGGGCTGAAGTAGGACCAAAGTCGGACCAAAGTAGTACAGGAACCAGTCGGACCAGTTAAGACGGCTCTCATAGGGAAACATTGATTTTGTGACGTAATGCGACTTGTGCTCACAATGTCGTTCCGTTTATCGGACAAGTGTGAACCCAGCCTGAAAGTATATCTAAAGGCAAAACTTTTTTTAGTTTTGGATACAGTGAGAAAGGACTAAAACTCCTGTCAGGTTTTTTATTAGTGTCCCTGCTTTACTCTCTCTATAATTCCTGGTGACCATTGTCTCTGGCATTGAATAAGAGGAAAATGTAACATTTTGAGTTGCCACCAGAACAGAAATAGTGTGGAACTAAAGCAAAATCTCATAACTGAAACACAGATGGAAAAAGCATCCGGGGAGCAACTTTTTCCTACTGTGTTCAAAATGGACAAAAAATGTTTTGTCTTTAGATACGCTTTAACTGTTTGTATACCATATTTACTGGGAGTAAGGCCGGCCATATATGGTTCAAATCTCAGCCAGTTCAGCAGGGACCGGCCCAGATTCAAACCATGTATGGGCAAGCTGATTGTACCCAAGTTGGATGATCAATCAACTTGGGTACAACCAGTCTGTTCGATATTCCATGTGATTATTGCCAGTGTCGATAGCCACTTGTAATAATGACTGTAGGGTTGATTTACTAAAACTGGAGAGTGCAAAAGCTGTTGCAGCTCTGCATAGAAATCAGCTTCCAGTATTTTTTGCCAGAGCTTAATTGGAGAGGTCGGAAGCTGATTGGCTACCATGCACAGCTGCACCAGATTTTGCACTCTCCAGCTTTCCAGTTTTAGTAAATGAATCCATGTGTGTTCTCCCGGTCGGGATGGCTCACACCCACCCACCAGGAGAACACAATAGCTCTGCAGGAGACCCATGGTTAGAGGAAAGAAAATAGCACCATCTATGGTCGGCTTGAGTCATGCAGATTACTCCAGTCTCCAAAAGGTTCAATGATAAGCTGATGTTTCATTTACCTTCATTCTTGGTGAGACATCTGCCTGACTGTAAGCAGTCTTTGGGGAAGAAAGCACACTGGTATGCCTCCTTATTTTGTACGTGAAAAATGATTGCACACAAGGCTGGAGAAGGGATCACTTGCAATTATGCACTGATTATATTTTGAATGTGAAAGACTTCAGTATAAGGGGCCATGTACACTAGGCTTCCATTAATGCCAGTTCTTTTGGCAGAAAAAAAACGCTCATATAGAGTGTTTTTATACAGGAGTTTAGGAGCTTTTAAGAAAGTTTAGGAGCATTCTGCATTTTTTTCTGGCAGAAAACTCCTCTCTCAGTGTGCATGGACCCAAGTGTGAATGTTGAAATGTTTACAAGAATTTATAGTTACCTAGTTATTTCAAAATGTGTTCTATTTGTAAAGTTTTTTTTTGTTTTGTTTTTTTTTTGCATATTGTATTTCATATGTTTGGGTAATTGCTAGTTAGAAGGCAGGATTAATGAAAAATTGTGCCGGCACTTTTAAACAGCCACTGAATGAGTAGTACATAAAGCAACATTTTGATTTACAAAAGTGTGCCTGGGCAAGAAAACCCTTTCATTTCATATTCCTTGCAATCTGATTGGTTGTTTGGTGTTCATAGATTTCCTGGCCAGGTGAACCTTTCGTACATTAACTCCTTTGTTCTCCAATGTAGTACAGACAGAAACCTTTCAGTGGTTTTTATTGGTGCCCTTTCTAGCAATAATAGGGGGAGATTTAATAAAACTGGTGCACACAGAATTTGGTGCAGTTGTGCATATAAACCAATCAGGTCCTAGGTTTTATTGTCAAAGCCTAATTGAACAAGCTAAAGTTAGAAGCTGATTGGTGCACCAGAATCGGCGTGCACAATTTTAGTAAATCTCCCCCATAATGTTTATTTTGGGCAAAGGCGCTACTGCATCTTGCACTTTTAAAATAGTTTATGCTTAATTGAAAGATAGAGCTTTATATTTTCAAAATTTAGCGGTATTATAAATTAAAAGATCGTATATATTACATTTGATGCTGGTTTTTAGTTGAGCTTTATAACCAGATTATACAATTTGAATATTTGAATATGGTGGTTTGTGGAATGATATATTTATAGGCAGGCATGTTTGCTACTACTACCCAATCCTTTACTGCTAATTGTGTTTTTCTGTCCCTCAAATTGGGTTTTAGTAGAAAGCATTAGTCCTCTGACTTTAAATAAATCACGGATATTATGTTTTCACATTGAAAGTTTTGGATGATTAAACAAAACTGAACTTTGTCTTATTAACAATAATATTTGTTGCTGTCATGTTGCTTCATTTTGGGAAGTTTCAGAAAAAAAATGTTTATCCTTGACATATATAGATGTTTGTTGTCTAAATTAAAATGTGAACCAATTGATATCTAAAGACATAGTCCTGTTTTCTAAATTAGGAAAAATAGAGTTCATTTATGTTTATTTACCTTAAGAGAGGGAATTGTTTGGTGATACCAGGCTCGGTGAACCTGTGCTTGCTTCTAGCATCTCATTAAGTTTAGGAAATATTTTTGTTTCCTCTAAAGCCTCGTACACACGGGACGACGATCGTACTTACGACCGGCTCAAATCCTATGTTGGATAATGTACCTTGCATACTGACTGCACTACACGTTTGTGCGACCACAGAAAGAACGTTCAGGTGCATGTAATTAGCATCCGGCCCTTCCTGACTTCAGAGCATGTGTGTTTTGCACAATACAACTTGTTGTACCAACTGCTCTGTACACACGATACAACGGTCATATGACCGCTTGTTGGTACGACCAAGTTTTCTAGTCTGCTCATACAACTCCCTTGTACGACCGTTGTATGTCGGCTGCATACGAACGATCAATTTTGCATACAATGGTCGTTCATACGACCTGTTGTATACAATCGTTGTCCCGTGTGTACGAGGTTTTAGTCAACTTAATTGGCTATTTGTCTGATGAGAACACAGGTTGTTGCAAAAAAAAAAGTACAAAATAATTTAACGTGAACCTATACCCAGATTATGCACACTAAAGTGTTTACATATTCCAAACAAGCAATCAAAGCATTCCCTTATTTACATTTCTAGCTATAAGCATTGTGGAGACATTCATCTTCAATTTCACAACAGTAGCACTGAATTCACAGCCAATTCCTCTGTACTTTCTATAAAAGCAGAGTATTGGCAGCTTGCCAATCTACTAATGGAAACACACAGTAGTTGTTTCTAAGCTGTTGTGGCCTTTGAAAATCATTATTTATTGTTTTTATTATTATACAGGATTTATATAGCGCCAACAGTTTACGCAGCGATTTACAATATAAAAGGGGACAATACAGGTGCAATACAATAGAATACAAAAGTATTAAGAGGGCCCTGCTCAGAAGAGCTTACAATCTAATAGGGGGATCATGAATTACTTTAAATTACAAGCAACTAGAGAGGTCAGAGGTGGCTTGTTTTAAAGCTCTTTTACGGCTTCTTAAGAATATGTAAATACTTTATGGTCTGTAATCTGGACACTGTGCATTTTGACATTACTGTATGGTCAGTAAAATTTCAAATATTTTTGTCACAAAGAATATCATATGATGTTATAAGAAATGCACTAATAAAATGTATGATATAAGCTATAATCTGTAACTGTATTGTGTCTTAAATAGATATGGTTTCATTTTACTCTGTTTCTGTCTTGTCTCATATTTTTCATAATAAATAACTTATTGGATTTATTTAGAACGAGTGATTTATTTAAACTTTATCTGTGCAACCTCTGATTATTGTATGTAGGCCTCTGACCTTAAAGACCCTTGCATATACCCAGTGAAGTGACTGGCCTCACAGAGATGAAACAAATCACCCTACATACATTTTACCTGTTTATCTGCAGCATTCTCTCTTCTACAGCCGTTCAAAGTGCTGAATTTATCATTTTGTCTGAAAGTTCAGAAAAAAGGCAGCAGAGAGCTGAAGTTGCACTTTGCAGATTTCAGTGAGGAGAGCTCTGAGAGTTGATTGGAGGGAGAGGACACACCCTCCTTCACACAGCACACAGGAACAGAGCTAAGGCTGGTAATCACAGGCTGTGTGCTGGAGGTCCCTCCCCTGTCACGCATGCTGATAGCCGGGGAAGGAGGCAGCAGACAGAAATGACACTTAGTGCTCTGGATTGAAGTACACACTATAGAGGAATATGTTTTGTTCATATGTCATGTCTTTACAACCCTACCTGTATACACTACTGCCACAGTACTTATTATTCTGGCTGCTTTACTGTATATGTAAAGTGTAAGGCAAGCCTCTACAAGTTCTCACTCCTTTCCTCACACCAGCAAATTACTAACACACAACTTCTTTATTCTCCTCCAAGGTGGTCGACTTTTTTCATTAACCACTTCCCGCCCGGCGCATTGACAAATGACGTCCGGGCGGGGGGTTCATTATCCTGACTGGACGTCTATTGACGTCCTCAGGATAATGCGCGATCGCGCGCCCCTGGGGGCGCGCATCGCGGCGATCGGTGGTGCCGTGGGTCAGTCTGACCCACCGCACTACCGACCGAGGTAAAAGGCTTCGATCCGAAGCCTTTTACCATGTGATCAGCCGTGACCAATCACGGCTTATCACAGTGTAAATAGGAAGAGCCGTTGATCGGCTTTTCCTCTGCTCAGGTCTGCAGACCTGAGCAGCGGAGAGCCGATCGGCTGCTCGGCTGATGAGGGGGGGCTGTGCTGAACGTTTATCAGCGCAGCCACCCTCAGGATCACCCCACTGGACCACCAGGGAGCCGGATCAAGACCCCAGGGAGCCCCCCCCCGCCGGACAGCGCAAGGAGGTCGCCCAGGACCACCAGGGAAGTCATGGAGAGGCCGCCCAGGACCACCAGGGTGCCCCCACTAGACCACCAGGTAAGGGCCATATTATGCACTGTAGGGATGG
>BLSH010153690.1:31522-42274 GCA_018402905.1 Glandirana rugosa
TTTTTTTTTTTTTTTTTTTTTTTGGTTGAACTGGATGGACTTGTGTCTTTTTTCAACCTGACTAACTATGTAACTATGTAACTATGTAACAGTGCCTTGCGAAAGTATTCGGCCCCCTTGAACTTTGCCACCTTTTGCCACATTTCAGGCTTCAAACATAAAGATATAAAACTGAAATTTTTTGTGAAGAATCAACAACAAGTGGGACACGATCATGAAGTGGAACGAAATTTATTGGATATTTCAAACTTTTTTAACAAATAAAAAACTGAAAAATTGGGCGTGCAAAATTATTCAGCCCCTTTACTTTCAGTGCAGCAAACTCTCTTCAGAAATTCAGTGAGGATCTCTGAATGATCCAATGTTGACCTCAATGACTAATGATGATAAATAGAATACACCTGTGTCAAGTCTCCGTATAAATGCACCTGCACTGTGATAGTCTCAATGGGTCCGTTTAAAGCGCAGAGAGCATCATGAAGAACAAGGAACACACCAGGCAGGTCCGAGATACTGTTGTGGCGAAGTTTAAACCCGGATTTGGATACAAAAAGATTTCCCAAGCTTTAAACATCCCAAGGAGCACTGTGCAAGCGATAATATTGAAATGGAAGGAGTATCAGACCACTGCAAATCTACCAAGACCTGGCCGTCCCTCTAAACTTTCAGCTCATACAAGGAGAAGACTGATCAGAGATGCAGCCAAGAGGCCCATGATCACTCTGGATGAACTGCAGAGATCTACATCTGAGGTGGGAGACTCTGTCCATAGGACAACAATCAGTCGTATACTGCACAAATCTGGCCTTTATGGAAGAGTGGCAAGAAGAAAGCCATTTCTTAAAGTTATCCATAAAAAGTGTCGTTTAAAGTTTGCCACAAGCCACCTGGGCGACACACCAAACATGTGGAAGAAGGTGCTCTTGTCAGATGAAACCAAAATCAAACTTTTTGGCAACAATGCAAAATGTTATGTTTGGCGTAAAAGCAACACAACTCATCACCCTGAACACACCATCCCCACTGTGAAACATGGTGGTGGCAGCATCATGGTTTGGGCCTGCTTTTCTTCAGCAGGGACAGGGAAGATGGTTAAAATTGATGGGAAGATGGATGGCGCCAAATACAGGACCATTCTGGAAGGAAACCTGATGGAGTCTGCAAAAGACCTGAGACTGGGACGGAGATTTGTCTTCCAACAAGACAATGATCCAAAACATAAAGCAAAATCTACAATGGAATGGTTCACGAATAAACATATCCAGGTGTTAGAATGGCCAAGTCAAAGTCCAGACCTGAATCCAATCGAGAATCTGTGGAAAGAACTGAAAACTGCTGTTCACAAACGCTCTCCATCCAACCTCACTGAGCTTGAGCTGTTTTGCAAGGAGGAATGGGCAAAAATTTCAGTCTCTCGATGTGCAAAACTGATAGAGACAAACGCCAAGCCACTTACAGCTGTAATCGCAGCAAAAGGTGGCGCTACAAAGTATTAACTTAAGGGGGCTGAATAATTTTGCACGCCCAATTTTTCAGTTTTTTATTCGTTAAAAAAGTTTGAAATATCCAATAAATTTCGTTCCACTTCATGATTGTGTCCCACTTGTTGATTCTTCTATCTTTATGTTTGAAGCCTGAAATGTGGCAAAAGGACGCAAAGTTCAAGGGGGCCGAATACTTTCGCAAGGCACTGTATATAGCGGTGTTTGAGGGTGGACGCCAAGCCACGGGAAGAAGTGTTTTAACACAAAACAGGTCGGGTAACGGCTCCTTCCTTACACCCCACTTTTTGTCTGATGCTGAATTGATGAATTACGTCTGAGATTGACATGCCTGATTTGTCTGCAATATTGTAAGTGCAATACTTTTTATTAAAAACTTTTGATTTTACTGTATAATGCTATGGGAAGCCTTTTTTCTTCTGGGTATACCTCATGCCTATAATATGAATGTTTGTTCTGGACACAACCATGGAAGTTTTTCTTAGTTCCATGCAGGAATGACGTTGCTATCCCAGGAGGATTTATACATGGGCTATCTTTGATCTTCTGTAATAAGAGATCAACAATTGGGGGTAATCGCACAATCTGCATGGTGGTGGATTTTCATCATGATTTTTGTGGCGCACAGTGACATTTCTTATCTGCAGGTGGATACAGAGAACATTGAGGAGGAATAGTGTTCATTCACAAATGATTTAATACTAAATGACTATCGCTCACTTTGGACTTGAATATATATTTTTATAATTGTTTATGTATGCGCAAGCACTTTCTAGAGCAACATTTTTATTAGCTAATATAGATCTGCAAACGTAACTCACAGTATCCTGTTGTAGATCTTCTCTCACATCTCACAGTATCCTACTGTAGATCTTCACACTGAGCTCTCAGTCTCTCACTAGATTTCAAAGATCCCAGCCACCACTGGATCCCCTGAGCTCTTCCACAGCTAACCTGCTGTATACTCCTCAAGCTTCATCCACGCTAACCCACTGGGTCCCTGACTTGACTCTGCTAAAGCTTTCAGACTTCTTCACTGTCCCCGGCTAGTGAAAAAGGCTGCTCTGGTACTTCAGACTTCCATAAACTGGCTTCTGATAACAGGAGTGGTTGTCCCTTGGTGGCAACTGTGTCCCCTTTATCTCTGACCTTGATCTTCACTTGCCTCTGGTAACAGGAGTGGTCGTCCCATGTGGCAATTGCTTCTCCTTCCCCATCTGGCTGAACCTCTGCAACTTGGTTAGGCTCCCGATCTGAAGCCCCAACCCTGCGCTGCTTCTCTCAATCCTGGATAGGCCTCGGACAGCCCAGTAGCCAGGTGCTCCCGGATAGCCCTTAAGTTTCTGGCCTAGCAACCGGGAGCAATGCAACACACGTCCACCCAGGCAGCCATCCAGGTGGCACAGAACCCCGATCACCTGACTCCTACTGAATAAATAGGCTCTCCCAGCAGGCCATGGGGCCAAAGAGACTGCTACCAATTCACTGAGACAACCTATCCATTCCTAACCCAAATTCACTATTGTCATTCTAATGCCACAGGCAGCAATGCCACCTATTGACAGAAGAGAGAGGTGCACCAGATTCAGGTTTAGGGCAGAAGTCAGTGGATCACGCTAACAATTAGCCAGGCTAGTTACCACCTAGAAGAACTAAATTTGTGAGCAGCCCTGTTTAGGACCAGGGTGCTCCATTTCCATATGGCGAGTTTGCTGTGTTGTCAGGTAAAGGTCACCTGATGATCATCGAGGAGCTTGGACTGCACTTTAGAACAATTTATTTGCACTTTGTGGGTTCACACACTGGGGTTGATTTGCCAAAGGCAATTAGACTATGCGCTTTGCAAAGTGCAATTGTACTCAGTTGCTCCAGAGCTTAGTAAATGAGCAGAAGCTCTGCTGACTTTCATCACCCAATCATGTGCAAGCAAAAATGCTGTTTTTTTATTTCCCTTGCATGTGACTGGGTATTCTTTGCAAAGTGAAGCTTTACCTTATTTACCAAGCTACTGAAGCAACTACATTTGCAGAGTGCAACTACACTTTGCAAAGTGCACAGTCTTTTTGCCTTTAGTAAATCAAGTGTTTTCATGAACTGCACTTGATATGAAGTTTTTGATTCATTTATTTTAAAGATTGTCATGGACTTTATGAATTGCACTTGGCACATAATTGTGATATATGTATATGTTAGGATCTATTGATTTATTCTATGCACTAATAGAGATGAGTTTTTGACCTTGTAAATTTATTTATTTATGGGTGGTGACACATTAAATTTTTGATTGTTTTTTAGTATTTATATGGTCACATATAGTGCAGGTATACTGTATATTTCACATAGACTGTTGATCCCCTAGTAACTGCAGCTGATAATTAATTTATTATATTTTCACTAATTTATCCAGTTGGAGCAGATTATACTTTTTGTACATTACCTTTTGTTTCATGCAGCTGAATATATGTAACTGATTTAAATTGGCACCTTAATTGGACTTAAAATCCTGTATTGCATTAGGTATATGAAGGAGGATCCAACTTTTATTTTTTTTACAAAAATATACAAAAAGACACTCCCTTGTTTAAATTTTTTACAAGATGTGGGTGGTCTTAGGTTGTTTGTCAGCATAAGATATAGAGCACGTTTTCATATTGCCTTTGCCTTCGATTTTTGCTTGAGGTGATTATAGCCGTATTAGTGCACTCATGGCAGAAACAATTGAGTACTGTTCGTGATACTTTTTTTATTTGCACTTACATACAATTTTTCAGGACCCATGTCTAAATTTAGGCAGTTATATTTTGTGGCAGAGAGCTACCATTCTTAGTTCAAAATGTGTCCTTTTTTGAATAGTTTTGAAGTTCACTTTAAGAACTAAGACATCTGATTGGCCCTCCCACGGCCGGCCTCTTACGTCACCGGATGCGGGAGGGCCAATCAGATGTCTTAGTTCAAACCCATCAGTCTGTCATCTGGCTAGCTCTCCAGGAGCTGGGTTGGACGGCTGCTGCATACTATGTAAGTGTACCGTAGCAATATGGCTTTACTTGATGCCTTTCTTCCTTCTACTTGGTTGATACATATGCTATTTCTTAAGGTGGCTGCTGACACTTTGCCTCTGCACTCACTGCTCCTATATGTGGTTTATCTATCCTTCCTTTGATTCTCATCTCTACACTGTTTTTTATAGGCTCTGGTGGGCACTTGATTCAACCTATTTTCTATTCTACGATCTCCTTTTTCTGTTCCTTCCCCTCTGCCCAGTTCTATTACCTCCACTGAATGTTCCTCTCCTTTTTCTTTTCTAAAGTGGCTGTCCTTTATATGTTGGTTACAGCATGCTGTGTTTGCTTATATACCTTAATATTGAACTACATAAAAGTCTGAGGTGTCACCATACTCAGGAGGAGTAGTAGAATGTGTTTTGGGGTGTAATTTGTGGTATGCATATGCTGGGTGTGAGAAATAACCTGTTAATATGACAATTTTGTGAAAAAAAAAAACTGAAAAAAAATCTTAATTTTGCAAAGAATTGTGGAAAAAATTACAACTTCAAAAAACTCGCCATGCCTCTTAATAAATACTTTGAACTGTCATAGCTTATAGACTCTATAACTTTTACAAATACCAAATAATATACACTTATTTTGGTTATTTTTACCAAAGATATGAAGAAAAAATACTAATTTGCTAAATTTTATAACAGAAACAAAGAAAAATGCATTATCGGTCTTTTTCCATTTATAGCGCAAAAAATATTAAATACCACCAAAAGAAAGTTATATTTGTGTGAAAAAGGAACACAAATTTCATATGGGTACAGTGTAGTATGGGTAATTGTCATTCAAATTGTGAGAGCACTGAAAGCTGAAAATCGGTCTGGTTAGGAAGGGGCTTTAAGTGCCCAGTGGTCAAGTGGTTAAAGAATTGAATATTAAAAAAAAAAAAAATTGTTAATTGTTGTGATAGCACCGTTAAAGTCCCCCATTCATACCTCCATCTTTAAACCATTCAAATATTATGGAGATGAGGTGCATTATCCGGTGCTGTCTTCCAGCTACATTATCCCTTTATAAGATATTGAGGTCTTCCATAGTTTGGTCCGGTTGTGAGAAATGATGTCCCACAGGTGTGCAGAACTCATCTTCTTTATGTTCCTTTATGGTATGTCTGTGGAAATTCATCTTCGCTTAAAATCTCTGTCCTATTTCACCAACATAAGAGCCTTTGCTACATCTTTTGCATTGGCTGAGGTACACAACATTACTGGAGGTGCAGTTGTAAGATCCTGTGATATTGATGGTCCCTTTGTGTGTGTGACATTTTTGATGGGTTGATTTGATTGCACAGTTTGCAGCGTTTTTTTATTCCAGGGTTTGCTTCCATTATTTGTGATTTCATAATTAGAATGAAGTTTCCTGCTTATTAGTTTATGTCTTGGTTGGGTGGTTGTCTGAAAGCCAATATTGGGGGTTGTTGGGATATTCCTTTCAGAGTTTCATCCTCTGTTATAATGGGTTGTAAATCTTTGAATATCTTTCTTATCCATTCTAGTACTGGATTGTATGTGGTGACTAGAGGTACATAGTTTTTTTTTGTTTTTTCTTTGTATTGAAGTAGATTTTCTCTTCGGGTTTTCAATGTCATGTTTATACTGGTGCTGATGTTTATCTCTGTCTTCTGGGTCTGAGCATATTTGGTGGTATCTGATGGCCTGACTGTGTATTTGGGGTGCAAAGTGGACCTGTGGAGATAGTTGCATCTGTCAGTAGGTTTACTGTATATTGAAGTGTGAATCTTGTCATCCCTGATGTATACTGTGATGTTTAGGAAGTTGACATGTGTGTTTAAATAATCAATTTTTAGTTTGATTGATGGGGGAAAAATGTTGATCAATCAGTAAAACTGTTTTAGAGTTTCTTCACCTTCTGTCCATATGATGAAAATATCATCAATATAGCAATAATATCTTTATGGCTTTTGTTGTATGCTGTTTAGGAATTTGTCCTCCAAGTCAGCCATAAATAAGTTTGCATATTGGGGTGCCATTTTACTTCCCATAGCAATACCCAGATAGGTGTCATTGTTGAAGGCAAAGTAGTTGTGTATCAGAATTAATTTAATGAGCTGTGTAACATCCACAGCAGTGTATTTGTGGTTTGGTGAGGATGATAAAAATCTGTGACATGCAGCCAACCCATCCTTGTGAGGGATGTTACTGTACAGAGATTCTACATCCATAGTGACTAGAAGTGTATTTGGTGGTAATTGCTGTATATTGTTAAAGTGGAGTTCCGCTTAAGTGGAACTTCCGCTTATCTGTCTCCTCCCCCCTCTGGTTCCACATTTGGCACCTTTCAGGGGGGAGGGGAAAACGGATACCTGTTTTTAACAGCTACCGTTCCCCAGTTCTCAGAGACCAGGCCGCAGCCCGGTCTCCCCTCCTCTTTCCTCCGCCACCAAACCAATTGGAAAGCACAGCATGCGTCGCTCATGTGCAGTAGGGAACTGGCTGTGATGCCGAAAGGCTTCACTGCCAGTTTCCCTTACCAGGAAAGGCGGCGGCTGCACCCAACAGCCAATCCGAAGATCGGCTGGGGAGCCGACATTGCAGGATCCCTGGACAGGTAAGTGTTCATGTATTAAAGGTCAGCAGCTGCAGTATTTGTAGCTGCTGACTTTTCATTTTTCGTGGAGGGGCTGGAGCAATCAGTTGTGTCTTGCAAGAAACTTGCAGTATTCATGACTAATGGTTTTCAATTTTTCCTACAAGGATTTCTTGGCTTGTGAATCTTGGGCAGCATGAAGAAACCCCCAATTTCTGGATTATCCAGAATACCATTGCTAAGTTCTGAATTTAGGTGGGTTGGTAGTGTTTTAATGAGACCTTTTAATTGCTTACTAAAATCCTGTGTAGGATAATAACCCATTTTTTTAAATAGTAAGTAGCATTTGTCAGTTGCCTCTGGCCCTCTTGTATGTGTTTGTATCCATCACAACAACTGCTCCCCCTTTATTCACTGGTTTAATGGTGATGGCCTGATTATTGCGTAAATCGTGTATAGCCCTTCGCTCTAGTGGTGAAAGAGTGTATAAAACTTTCTTTTGCTGGGTGGATATCAGGGATGTAACTCACAGTCTGAAGCTGTCAATATAGGTTTCCAGTTTGGGGTTGCATCCTTGTGGAGGTGTGAAGTTGCTGTTCTTTTTCTTTTTGTTGCATTCCATTGTTATAGGATTCCTTTCATTATTTATGAAAAAAATATTTGAGCCTTAGTCTAATGAAGAATTTTTAATTTTAATGTTTTACTGACGTAAAACGTTCTACACTTGTAGAACAATATATAGACCTTCCATAGGTCCATAAAATAGGCCTGCAGATTAGTTAGGAGCATACCATTTAAACGTTGCAAGCTATTAGTTTTAAAAAACAAAGCAACAACAGTCACATCTCAGCAGACAAAATGCTCATGAAAGACTATATGGTCTCTGGAAGAAGTAGAGAGAAGAAAATGGGGGCTTTAAATGAGGCATGTCATTGTGGATATAATATACCACATGACCATGTGCATGTGACTCATGTTTCAGAGGCAGCCAATACCATATCAATGTAAGACATATCATAGTCCCCAAAAAACCTAATTCATAATATAATTTTATTAAAATACACATATAAACATGATTATGAATAACAATAAACATGATACTCAATCAAACAATATGATTCAAAGAATGCATGCAATATTCATACATTTATATGGGAAGATGATTGGCCCAAGGAACTCATGAGTAGATACATATGACATACACATAAAATCAAATATATTAAATTTATAAAACTGTCGGTTTCCACCCCCAGACTGGTTAGAGCTCGGTCAGCTGTTTGGTAAGGTTAGAACATGATACCCTATATACATATTATTCCTTCCGTCCCAGGATGGACATTATAGAATAATGGATTACCATTCATCTATTTTTTTAGTACCTCTTCAATTGATACTTCTGACGAGTAGCTGTAATGCTACGAAACACGTAGCGTTCCCATGAAGGGTGCCATGATTTGTCCAACCTATATGTTGTAGTGCACTGAGCAATAGTTCTCATGAAGGGTGCCAAGACCAGCTTGACGTTTACACCAGTTTTATAAATGTAATATATTTGATTTTATGTGTATGTCATATGTATCTACTCATGAGTTCCTTGGGCCAATCATGTTCCCATATAAATGTATGAATATTGCATGCATTCTTTGAATCATATTGTTTGATTGGGTATCATGTTTATTGTTATTCATTATCATGTTTATATGTGTATTTCAATAAAATTATATTATGAATTATGTTTTTTGGGGACCATGATATGTCTTACATTGATATGGTATTGGCTGCTTCTGAAACATGAGTCACATGCACATGGCCATGTGGTATATTATATCCACAATGACATGCCTCATTTAAAGCCCCAATTTTCTTCTCTTTGTTTTCTATTCATATGCCAGGGGTGGAGGCTTGCCACTGATTGGTTGCACCTGGTCACACATTCTTTTGCAATTTTTTGAGAAGTAGAGAGAAATCTAAGAATATCTTGGCAACATCACAGTTTTGATAAATAAGTTACACAGCTTGGATAATACCTCAGTTGTGCTTTTTTAGTTGCAATCTAGCAATGGTTGACCTTTAATTCTGTACATTTTCAGAAAGCCACATGAATTATCTTTCACTGACGTCACGCAGACCTTCTAACTTTCTAGCTTTCTGAATAAGAGTTTGCCAGCCACCTTATGGTTTTGTCATGGTATAAATGGCTTCTTGCCTTAAGGACTATTAACTTGTTCATTTGCATATGCTATACACATACCAAGGACTTTCCTTCCCTTGTATGAAATGTGCTTATCTGTATTGTTTTAGAAGTTATCAAGGCTGCAATGTATTTGAAGCTAAAAGATGTTACTACTACGTCTGCAGGCCCTTCAAAAATAATATATTTACATTCATTGACAAACTGCTTCAAAGAAGCTGACGAAGTGGCTCTTTAACATCTTTTGTCACTCCAGAGTCTATATAGTTGGATTTCTTTTCTTTTCTATTATTTATTTAAAGCTATTGTTCTGTTTACACTGTAATTCAATAAATCATTTTATGCAGTGTTATTGTAACTACAGTCTAAAGCAGATTCATTGAAGAAATAAAGTTGTTTTTTTAAGTCTAGTTTTTAATTTAAGGGCAGAAGTTTGAAAATGAGGGCTGGATTAAACTGGACCAGAACTCAAAAAGGAAAGTTTTGCTGTCTTATGTAGAAAATCTAGAAATATCCACTGTGCCTAAGCAGTATCCCAAAAAATCTATCTTTTATCTTGGATTCCTCCTGTAAAAAAGCAGTGCACTTGAGCTTTATAGCTGGATATCTGCAGTGCGAGACTATCCAAGGCGCTGCTGCTTCTGACTCCTAGTTTCAGGATATTTGAAGTGAGGTTTTATGATGTCACTACTGTGCTGCTCAGCAGTACCTGAGGACCTGCAGTACATGCTTCTTCCTAAATATGCTTTTTTCATTATGTGTATCTGTTCTTTCTAAACCTCTCCTGCTGCTTTTTGAATATTTCTGCACCAGTCATCAGATCACTATTCATCCCCTTCTTCTGGTGGACTGTTACTGGGACAGTTGCTACCAGTTCACAAACAGGGAGGAAACTCTGACATAAGGCAGCAAATCCTTCTCTATAAAGATGACTGCCTCCACACAGAGTGTGTACAATGCATGGTAAGTCAGTGATAAGGAAAAGAGCAGTTGTAGAGAGACCAGAGATAGAGTTGAGCGAACACCTGGAAGTTCGGGTTCTGCTGGTCCGTCCGAACTTCGTGACAAAGTCCGGGTCCGGGTCCGGACGGAACCCGAACGATCGCACGGACAACGAACCCCATTGAAATCAATGGGGACCCGAACTTTTAGGCACAAAAATGGCTGTAGGAAAGTCCTGGAAAGCCCCAGAGGGCTGCAAAAGGAAGTAAAATGGGGGTAAGGGTAGGGCAAGTGCCCTACAAAAAAATGGGGACAGGGAAATAACTGTAAATATTTTTAAAAAAATAAAAACATAAAAAAAGCAAAAATGGAGGTGAATGTGGATCATCTTCAAACTGTGTCTGAAAAGTATTAATTAACGGTAGAAGCCATATAACTGTTCTAAAATCATCTTCAAACTAGGGCAAGTGCCCTACAAATAAATGGGGATAGGGAAAATAAATTAAAATCA
>BLSH010153690.1:62068-73625 GCA_018402905.1 Glandirana rugosa
CAATCGACCTCAAAACGAAGTTACACCATTACATAGATTTAGACGACTAATTGAACATCTGGGGGGGGGGGCTGTTAAATGTACTAGCAGATTTAGATACATTACCACATTGAAGCAAAACTCCAGCTAACACTGTAGTTACCCAAGCAGTTACAGCAAGCAGTTTTCTTTTTCTTTTGGGATAAAGGATTTACATCCAAAAATAAAAGCTAATCATTGTAAGCACCCCTGACAGTGGTAAACAGTTTGTCTTGACACTCTGATACATTTGCAGGAGAACTTGTTCTGTTGAAAAACAACAGACTTACTGGCTCAATCATCAAACAAATATAAAGGAAAGAAACCAAATGCAGCCATCACATCTAAAAACTGGTAAGCTGCAATATAATAAATGCTTGCTTATGGGTTTAAAACCGCTTTAACCTAGGTGATCGCAATAGTGACTCTGTCATTGCATCATTTGTATGAAACAGCTTATAATGCTTGGGACCTAAAACATTACATCCTCATGAGTCACAAAGAAATAAAGAGAAAGTTTCACTTTAAAGTACAGTATATTGTCCTCACTGTCAATGTCACTTTGCTCCCTTGGTAAATATTACAATTATTTTATTTCACGGAATGGCATCCAGTTATTCATAAAATGAATCAAGGCGAGCGGGTCAAATCACGTGCACTGTGTTAGAAAATCATTAATGAGTAACTTCAAGATCTTGTTGGGCAATATACTGTATTGATGGCATCATTTGGCACAAGATGTTTTTATTTGTAATAGTAGAGTGCTATGGTAACCTAACACATCCTTTGTATGCAAGATATGGAGAGCGCCACAATCCAATGCATGGCTGATCTGTGAATGGGGGAGAGGACCTTGTGACTGATCAAACTCAATTCACAGATTGTGTTAAAAGCAATGAAATCAACAAAATAAAGTTTCTCACTGGAGGAGGAAGAAGGAGGGGGCATTTCCCCAAGAGGACAAGCATCCCTGCAATGAAGATTTCCCCAGGATCCAGCTGTTTGCACAACATGGCATATATTTCATTACAGGTAAGTGATGTGACTAAAGCTGTAATGATTTTTTTAAAACTAAATTTTAGCTTTAATTCTTTCAGAAAGGACGACGTTGAAATGGGATTAAATGAAATGTACACAATAAAGTCACAGAGATATAAGAAACACTTAGAAGTTTGTAAATGAGTTGTAAATGAATAAATAAAATTCTGCTTTAGCACTGTAAGTGGGTGGTATTCTCACAATGTCAAATTGTGACAGTGGTGATAATTGTATAGAAGAAATGTTTTGTTTGTAGTAGATTTGGGCCTAAAATTGCTAAATTAAATTGTCCTGCTGCTGGCCAATTTTACACTGCCGTGTCATCAGCTATTGGTTAGTGCTTGTAGGAAAACCCCTACCTGTGCTCTTTGTCTGTAGTAAATTTGGGCTTAAAATTGCTAATTAAAATTGTTCTACTGCTGGTGAATTTTACACTGTATCTTCTGCTGTTACATAGTTAGTCCGGTTAAAAAAAAGACACAAGTCCATCTAGTTCAACCAAAAAAAAAAAACAAACAAACAAAAAAATTATATATAACCATACAATCCCATATACAATCCTTCACCCACAGTTGATCCAGAGGAAGGCAAAAAAAACCCCAGCAAAGCATGATCCAATTTGTTATAGCGGGGGAAAAAAATCCTTCCTGATCCCCCGAGAAGCAATCGGATTCACCCTGGATCAACTTACCTAAAAATGTTAGTACCCAGTTATATTATTTACATTAAGGAAAGAATCCAGGTCTTCTTTAAAGCAATCTACCGTGCTGGCCAAAACCACCTCTGGGGGGAGTCTATTTTACATTTTCACAGCTCTTACTGTGAAGAAACCTTTCCGTATTTGGAGATGAAATCTTTTTTCCTTTAGACGTAAAGAGTGCCCCCTTGTCCTTTGTGATGACCTTAAAGTAAATAACTCCACACCAAGTTCACTATATGGACCACTAATGTATTTGTACATGTTGATCATATCCCCCCTTAATCTCCTCTTCTCAAGAGAGAATGAATTCAGATCCTCTAATCTTTCCTCATAGCTGAAATCCTCCATGCCTCTTATTAGTTTGGTCGCCCTTCTCTACACTTTCTCCAGTTCCCCGATATCTTTTTTGAGAACTGGTGCCCAAAACTGAACTGCATATTCCAGATGAGGTCTTACTAATGATTTGTACAGGGGCAAAATAATGTCTCTGTCTCTGGAGTCCATACCTCTCTTAATACAAGAAAGGATTTTGCTTGCTTTGGAAACCGCAGCTTGGCATTGCATGCCATTATCAAGCTTATGATCTACCAAAACCCCCAGATCCTTCTCCACTATGGATTCCCCCAGTTGTACTCCCCCTAGTATGTATGATGCATGCATATTCTTAGCCCCCAAATGCATAACTTTACATTTATCAATATTAAACCTCATTTGCCACATAGTCGCCCAATTAGACAGTGCATTGAGGTCTGCTTGTAAATTGGAGACATCCTGTAAGGACGTTATTCCACTGCATAGCTTGGTGTCATCTGCAAACACTGAAATGGTACTTTTAATCCCAGACCCTATATCATTTATAAATATATTTAAAAGTAAGGGTCCCAACACTGAACATTGGGGTACACCACTGATAACCTTAGACCATTCAGAATAAGAATCATTAACCACTACTCTCTGAATTTGGTCTTTTAGCCAGTTTTCTATCCATTTACAAACTGATCTTTACAAGCCTGTAGACTTTACCTTACCCATTAGCCGTGTGTGAGGAACGGTGTTAAGCGCTTTCGCAAAATCCAAGTATATCACGTCCACAGCCTCCCCTCTGTCCAAGGTTTTACTTACCTCCTCATAAAAAGAAATCAGGTTTGTTTGAAAACTTCTGTCTTTCATGAATCCATGCTGTCTGTTGCTTAAAGTGGTTGTCAAGTCATGACAACCACTTTAAACTACAGGTAAGCCTACAATAAGGCTTACCTGTAGGTACAGGAAATATCTCCTAAACCTGTACGGTTTAGGAGATATCCCCTGTATCTGCATGTGGCGACGTCATCGGCACGTGCACACTGAAGAATCGTCACCCGGGGTAGCCCAGGGTGCCGTCTCTTCTTTAATCGTGCCGTAAATGACGGCTCCCGTGCGCATGTGCAGGAATGAAGTCAGCGCGGCTCCGCCAATCACAGCGCTGGAGCCCGCGCTGTGTTTGGACGGAGCCGCAGACACGGAAGAGTGATGTCGCCGTTCACAGCGTGTGCCGAGACCGCTGCAACAGCTTAGTTCCGAGGTAAGCGTTTCATAATGAGCTAGTATGCACTGCATACTAGCTCATTATGCTTTTGCCTTGCAGGTTTTTTTTTTGTGGGCATGTGGGGCGGCTTTACAACCACTTTACAACAAATTTTTCCAACAAGAACTCATCTATGTGGTCTTTTATTAAACTCTCCAGTATCTTCCCAACTATAGAAGTTAAACTAACAGGTCTATAGTTACTCGGTAAAGACTTTGATCCCTTTTTAAATATGGGCACCACATTGGCCCTACGCCAATCCAGTGGCACTATTCCAGTCATTAACCTCCTTGGCGGTATGATTATGTCAGATTTTTGGTGCTGAAAGCGGTACGATTATTTTGCATGGAAATTTGGCGTTTTATATTGTAGGCCTGTAATTCTTAGGAATAACTCACTTAAATCTGTCCAAACAAGAGTCTAGTAGACATCCCGGGTATTATAAAGTTTGAAACATGAAATCATAAATTATATAATAAATAACTATAAATAATGGTGGTGGAATGTTACGGGCATGGCGCTCAAGAGAGAATCTCATATCCCTGTGTGACACCTCTCAATTTTTCTTATCTATCTTTTTTTTTCCCCTCTCTTCTCCTCTTTAACTTCCCTTATCTTTTAAATTGTTCTTATTTTTTATCTAATTAGTTAAGTTATGTGAATTTGCAAACAAGTTGGGTGCCAGATAGACTTCAGGGCTGTAGAGGTGAACCAGGACTATTGAATTATGTTTTGAGTTCGAGGGGGCTGACGGGGCTGGAGAGGACCCCTCATCCCAAAGTAAATTGTGACCTTCTCCTCAGTGGCAGAGGGGAGGAGGCCCATCATTGAGGTGCAGCCCCAGGCCAATCGGCCCTTTGGACAACCTCCACGGTGGAGTGGGAATGCTGGAGGCAGTTTATTGCCCCCCTTCTCCGCCGGGAGGGGACGGTTTGGGGTCATGCACGCCCTGGTGTATTATACACCAGCATCTAGGCAGAGGATGTAGGGGTTCCACCAAGCTCTCAGCCCTTCAACATTATTTCGCCTCCCTGGGCTGACCTGGAAGTCCACTGTTGAAATAAACAGTTTGTGATGTGATGCAGCATTAATTAGGATAGTACTGGTGTACCAGGAAGACGAGTTAAGCCCGCTAGCTCCTTATGTATGTACCATCACAGTGTATGTTTGCAAATATCTTCTGCTTGTTTAAAATAAATAAAGATTATGTAAAAAATCAAAACTGTTTGACTCAAATTGTCTCACTCTTTAGCTATCAACCAGCAGATCTGGCAAACTCAGAAATGAGTTAAACAGAGAGTTTTATAGGAATTGGATCACCTGTGAACAATTAACCACTCCCCTTAATTAGTAGTCTGAAGGAAGGAAGGAAAAAAAAAGCTATTTAAAAAGTGACAGAAAAAGTGTTAAAAAGCTGCAATGAAAATGCCCCAAAAAGCCTAAAACAAAACTGCAAACACCAGCAGTCAAAATCAAAACTGTTTCACTGAAATTGTCTTTGGCTATCAACCAGCAGATCTGTCTCTTTATTTTTTTGTAAAACCCCAGCCTGGGTCTCTAGTAAATTTGACACCAGCCTACTGTAGATGGATGTAGCTCCGTCCCCCGCCAGCTCTAGGACCGAGCTATCAAAACTGCTGATTGCTCATTTCTCAGCATTCCATTCCACGAGCAGAGAGCTGGTGACTATCTGTCACCGGATGTCTGCTCTGCCCCTACAGCACTCACTGGAGCACTGAGCTGTTGGGTGGGGGGTGGGGGGGGCGCGGCTGACTCAGGCTTTCAGCAGCTCATTGAGAGGCTGGGCCAGCTGGTGATCCAGGCCTCTGAGTGGATCCCGACCATATTGTCAGAGCTTGGACCAGCTCTGTGTCGTTAGCTGAAAATGGGTCACAGGAGTGCAAAATGAACTGCACTCCTGTAATCTATACACAAAGTACAGCCTGAAGGTTGGAGACTGCCAGCTATCTCAGTAAGTGTGTTTTACTTTAAGTAAATATTTTTTTTAAATATCTGGTTTAGTTCAGTGCAGTACTTGTTTGGCATTTGACTTTCGTGATACTTTATGGAAGCCGGTATGCTGTCCCATTTGATTGCAAATTTCTAGTCTACGTGATGATATTGCTTGTCTAAATTCCTTGGCTTGTGCCCTGCAGTCTCAGGAGGCTGTCTAAGCCAATGCAAAAAGCCACTTCTTCCTCAAAGACTATACAGGAGAAGGGCGGCGTGGACAACTGTTGGGTTTGGAAGAGTGAGGTCTGTGGACCACAAACATGTAACTTTTGGTGTGATGCTGCATAACCCCTATAGTGTTCTTTTTGAGCTAGAAGCAGATACAAAGGTTGCAAACATAGCTGCTTGTGAAATTGGTAACTCTTCTCTGCATAGGACCGGGTACCCCAAAAAAAAAAAAGCTTTGCTAAAAGTAACTGTTTTATCTGAAAACAAGCAAGTGTTGTGGGTAAGGCTCCTAAAAAGTCATGTTCTTGTTGGTGATTAAATTGTAAGAGGCTTTTCTTTAGGAAATCATGTGGAAGCCTCATACTAAGTTAAGTGTTTATCTGGTGCTAATGTTAGGAGTGATAAAAGGCAAAAAACAAAAGGTTTTTAGTCATGATGCTATCAGGTGGTCTGGCATTGAGCTGTACAAAAAAGATGGTCTGTATCCCTCGGACAAGGGTGCTGAGCTTCTTAGCATGGAATTTAGGAGTTTGTTGGACATTAAAGCGGAGGATACCTGTCAAAGATAGGTATCTACCCCCCCCCCCCCCCCCCACCGAAAGGTGCCAGATGGAGGCTCCCCCGGAGGGGGAGAGGAATCCGATTAGTGGAAATTCCACTTTTGGGTGGAACACTGCTTTAAACTCAGTTAAACTGAGAAATGGAGCAGAGATGTAATCGATGAGAAGCATTTCTGTCCCCAGCGGGTTGAAACAAATGTGAAGGTTCATGTTGCTTAGGACTGGGCGGATAGGGTAGTCACTTCAGTTAAAGTTTCTAGTGGTAAAAATAAAGCAGTAGATAGAAGTGTTTGTCATGTCATGTGCACTAATGCTCGTAGTTTAGTCAACAAGCTTAGTGAGATGACAGCTCTTATGTCTAGGGACAACTTGGACCTTGTTGCAATTATAGAGACATGGTTCAAGGATTCAAATGACTGGGAAATAACTATACCAGGGTGTACGCTATACAGGAACGACAGAGTAGGCAGGAGGGGAGGTGGAGTTGCCACATAGGGCAAAAACCGCATAACGCTAAGATTAATTAAAACACGATTGAAATACTTGAAACCCTGTAGGTCTTCCTTCCAACCAGAGAGAGATGCTCCCTTAGAATAATTGGTGTAGTATACAGACCCCCAGGACAGAGTGAAGATTATGATAACTTGTTTACTGATGAGATAACTCAAATGGCAATGAAGGGAGAGGTTTTGATTATGGGTGACTTCAACATGCCTGAAATTAACTGGAATTCTCAAATTGCTATTAGAAGCGGGAGCAGGGATGTAATGAAAGCACTGAATGGGGTTTCCATAAAACAGTTATTAAAAAGCCCAAACCGAGGTGACCATATTCTAGACCTAGTACTGACAAATGGGGATCAACTGTCTGATGTTGAGCTGGGAGAAAATTTGGGTTTTAGTGGATGTGGCAAAGCATTTAAACAATTATTTTTGTTCAGTCTTCTCAGAAATAAATTGTACTAACAAAAACAAACTGGGGAATCACATTGGTTATATTTAATGGCAGTTCATTTTTAGGATTTCTGGAGACAGCAGTGGGCCCCAATGGTATTCATCTCAGAGTATTAAGAGAACTTTAAGGTATAGTTGTTGGACCATTAACAAATCGTTTTAATCAATGTCTTCTAACAGGAGAAATTCCCCAGGACTGGCGGATAGCTAATATTTTACCTATCCACACGATGGACAGCAAGGTAGAAGCTGGCCAGTGAATTTAACATCGGTTATAGTCAAGTTAATTGAATCACTCCTGAAAAGAAGGATCATTTAATAATACACAACTTGCTGGACCAAAAATAGAATGGCTTTACTGAGGGCAGATCATGAATTGTTTGATTATATTACCAATGTTTTGGACTAGGGTAATGCTGTGGACATAGCATATCTTTATTTCAGCAAGGCATTTGATACAGTTCTACATAATGATCTAATATAAAAGTTGTGCAGGCTAGGACTTAACCCTTGGGTGGTTCAGTGGCAGTGTTGTCAACCCCCCCCCCCACACACACACACACACACACACACATTTCTTCAAAAACGTCAATCTATGTACTTCAAAAAGTACACAGAATGGCTGTTTTAGGTGCAAAGCAGTGCAAATGTCAACATTTAAGCTACAAACATATAGCTAATGCTATCAGTAATGTGTTTAAGTTATTGGAAAAGTCTAAAAGCTAAGTTCTCCCTTTCCATGAGGGTCAGGTTAATATAACCCAACAGTTTTGTCACCTGCATCCAGCTGGAGAGATTTCCTTTCAATTTCAGTCCTATAGACAATTAGCCACCAACAAAGAAATTGAGGGGAAATCTAATGTAGCCATTGGGATCAATAGAATAGAGGCCCCTCAATTTCTGTTTTTGATTTGGTGGAATGGTAAACAGGGCAAGTGGAGGGTGAATCTTCCCAACAGGAGCACAGAGGCATAATTAGAAACTGACATAGCAGTTACCAAAGAGACAGTAATGATAATGCATTGTTCACATTACAATTTGTTAAATGACCTTGCAGCAGTTTTCAGTGGAATGGGTGTCCCCATGTGAAGGTTTCCCCTCACCACCTGTTACGGGGAAAACTGCTGCAACAGACCACCTTCTGCAGAGTGAATACACTAAGGTAAAGGGGGATTACTGTTATAAGGGGGACCTTTAAAACAGTGCCCCCTTTTACCCTACTGTACTCACTCTAGCCTTTTATCAGTGACCCCCTCCTCAAACTGGCCTGGCAGTACTTTCACTGCCTCCTCTCAGGTGCACCATGCAGGGCTCAGACGGTCCTCTCTGGGCTCCAGATCAGCGACCCTAGTTTAATCCCATATGCTCCTCTCCACAGTTCACACACATCTGACTCCTACCGGGACCCCTGTCCCGGCAGCACTCTTGACTCCTCTCTAGGCTCCCCAGTTCTGGAGATCTCACTTACAAAATATATTGATAAGATAGAATGAGCTAGAATAATGCAAATAGGAGTTTGTTTCTATATGAGGGTACAATGGCACCCAATAGATTAAACAAGGACTCTGAGATACATAACGTGGTATAACAATGCTTGGTAAGACTCTGTGTTAGTAGTATATATACAACTTATGTTTACATGTATACATTACCACACAAGTCTTTTATTATGAACTTCCAAGTTAAATCTTGTTTTTAATTTAACTTTACAGGTGATTTCTCATGTGGACCCTACATTCAACAATTCTTCTTACCATTCCACAGTAAAAGTTCTAGAGAATGGGATATATATTTAGGCCATGGTATGTGTGAGAGGTTTATTAGTTTTAATATTATAGCATTAAATATCATGGTGCATAGTTATGTTGGAACAGGAAGGGGCCATCCCCAAACTGTTCCCACAAAGTTGGGAGCATGAAATTGTCCAAAATGTCTTGATATGTTGACACCTTAAGAGTTCCATTCACTGGAACTAAGGGGCCAAGCCCAACCCCTGAAAAACAACCCCACACCATAACCCCCCTGCCCCCACCAAATGATTTGGACCAGTGCACAAAGCAAGGTCCATAAAGACATGGATGAGTGAGTTTGGGGTGGAGGAACTTGACTGGCCTGCACAGAGTCCTGACCTCAACCTGATAGAACAGCTTTGGAATGAATTAGAGTGGAGACTGTGAGCCAGGCCTTCTCATCCACATCAGTGCCTGACCTCACAAATCTGCATCTGGAAGAATGGTCAAACATTTCCATAGACACACTCCTAAACTTTGTGGATTGCCTTTCCAGAAGAGCTTAAGCTGTTATAGCTGCAAAGGGTGGGCCAACTCAATATTGAACCCTACGAACTAAGACTGGGATGCCATTAAAGTTCATGTGTGTGTAAAGGCAGAAGGCAGGCATCCCAATACTTTTGGTAATATAGTGTGTGTGTATGTGTGTATATATATATATATATATATATATATATATATATATAGCTTTTAGAGCTGTTATTGCTCTTACTTTCACTGTTCAATTCAGAATAATTAACACTGAATATAAAAGCAGGTTTTGCAACCAAACATACCTTAAAAAAACCTTTTGATACAAGTTTAAATTAATCAGAATGGGGTGCTTCTGTATTTAAGCTAAGCCAAGCTAATTGTAAAAGTTTGAATTACACATGTGATGCCAGAGTACTGTGTTGCTTATGCTCTCTGTGAGGGTCGAACTGTTCCATAACACCACGTATATCTTAGAGACATCTCCCAAACATGTAATTAAAAGGATTTAAAGGAGTTGTAGAGGCAGAAAGTTTTTTTATCTTAATGCATTCTGTGCATTAAGATAAAAAAACTTCTGTGTGCAGCAGCCTCCCCAGCACCCCCTAATTACTTACCTGATCCCCATCTCTCTCCAGCGATGTCCATGAATGTCTAAGCTGTCCGGGACACTCCTCCTGATTAGCTTAGACACAGCAATGGTGCCACTGTCAATCAAAGTCAGTCAGCCAATGATGGGAGAGAGGGGGCGGGGCTGGGGCTCCGTGTCTGAATGGATACACGGAGCTCTGACTTGGCTCGGGTGCCCCCATAGAAAGATGCTGGCTGAGGGGGCACTCGATAGGAGGGAGGGGCAGGAGCAGCAAAGAGGGATCCCAGAAGAGGAAGATCTAGGCTGCTCTATGCAAAACACAAAGCAGGCAAGTACTGACATGTTTGTTAGATGTTAGACTTTACACTCACTTTAAACTCACATCAAATCGTATTACTCAGTCAGCATTCCTTTCAGTTCCAAAGTCCAACAGGAACTTCCTTGGGTATACTACATAAAACTTTACTCTTTGTATATCCATATTAAAAATGACTAAGTGTTCAGGCTTTTCAGTCTTCATTACTTAGTCATAGCTGTCATTCAGGGATATACTTTGTTATCATATGTGCTTTAGTTGTATCCAGACAACAGATGAGTCTGCCAATACTATTCAGGAAATATTGAAAATGTGCTAAAATCATCCAGTCCCTTCATTTTACCTGTATCCAAATCTCAAACCTTTTCTCTCAGCTTTGAATAGAGTGGTAGGAGGTAAGAATCACTGTCCTGTTTTTATTGTTGTCTGTGTATCTATTGGGGAGAGTCGCTCCCATTTTTTCGTACTAGTGACCATTGTCACTGGTATTAAAAGTTAGGGTATATACAAATTTTTAAATTGATACCAGAACAGGAGAAGTCTTCTGGTGAGACTTCCCTTCAATTGCTGCTGTGTCTACTGGACAGGAAGTGTCACAAGGGATTGTTCTGTAATTCACCCCCAGGATTGGCATTCACATGTAAGTCGCCCGCTATTCACATGTAAATCAAGCGGGCATGTATATGTAAATTAGGTTGGCATCCCGCTATGATTCATATGCAAATCACACCCCTCCTCTGAATGTCACCCATCTAGAGGATGTAAACAACCACTTCTACACCAATTGAACCTCCCACCAGATACTGCACTTGCATAGTGGGTTCAGCCCTGCAACAGAGGTGAGTAGAGAGAAGGGGTTATTGCTTGGGAAGCAAAGGCAAACAGGTAGGGTGAAGAGGTACACAGTGAAGGAATCACCATGGGTACAAAGATAAACAGAGTGGAAGGGCTTGTGTGCAAAGGTGAGCATAGGGAGCATGTAGAGGTAATCAAGGATGGGGGTTTGAGGTGCAAAGGTGAGCAGAGGAGGTGTAGAATTGAATGGGAAGGAGGGGTTGGAGTGCAGAGGTTAGCAGAGTAGGGGTTTGGGGGGCAGAGGTTAGTAGAGGAGGGATTTGGGGGGCAGAGGTTAGTAGAGGAGGGATTTGAGGGGCAGAGGTTAGTAGAGGAGGGATTTGGGGGACAGAGGTCAGTAGAGGAGGGATTTGGGGGACTGAGGTTAGTAGAGGAGGGATTTGGGGGACTGAGGTTAGTAGAGGAGGGATTTGGGGGATAGAGGTTAGTAGAGGAGGAGTTTGTGGCCCAGAGGTTAGTAGAGGAGGAGTTTCAGGGACAGAGGTTAGTAGAGGAGGGATTTGGGGGACAAAGGTTAGT
>BLSH010153690.1:74165-87725 GCA_018402905.1 Glandirana rugosa
GAGACAGGGACTTTGAGGAGGAGATGATTGGAGACACGGTGTTTGAGGCAGAGGTTAGTAGAGGAGGAGTTTCAGGGACAGAGGTTAGTAGAGGAGGGATTTGGGGGACAAAGGTTAGTAGAGGAGGGATTTGGGGGACAGGGGTTAGTAGAGGAGGGAGTAGGAGTTTGAGGGGCAGCGTTGTACTGAGAGGGAGATAAGAATGCAGAGATTAGCAGAGAGACAGGGGAGTTTACTGAAGATACACCTGTTACATCGCTGGTCAGTGTAAATGTCTCAATTACATTGGTGGTTAGTGTAAATACTCCTGTTGTGTAGAGGTAAGTGTAAATGTCCCAGTTACATTGGGGATCATTGTAGGGTGCCCCCTTACATTGGTTGGGAAGACAATACCCGCTCAAAGCCACGGCTAGACGTGAAACGCGTCAGAATTTGTACCTGGGGTTTGTCCCCCAATATGCTCTGCTTGTATGTCATTTGATTTTACCAATAAACGGCAATTTTTGGAGTGCGGCTGTCTGAAGAACTTTTCTCAGTATCTCCCTTACATTGGTTGTCGGTGTAGAAATCCCTCTTTATATTGATGATTGGGGTAAAACCCCCTGTTACATGGTGGTCAATGTAAATCCCCCTTTCCATTAGTGTAATTTCCCCATGATATTGGTGGTCAGTGTAGAATCCCCCACAACCACCTACATGCAAAAAGATTTTCAGCTTTGCTCTACATGATTCAGAATTTTCCACAGTGTAATGCCTTCTAACTAATTATATTACCTAGGAATTTACTACCTTTAACCACTTGCCGACCGCAGTCTCACGGCGACAGAGTGGCTCTTTATCGCAAACCGATGCGATAACTAGTGCTGCGAGCGCGCGCGCTGCCGGAGGCACGCTCACTGTGTCCGGGGGGGGCCAGGGAGCGGGTAGGGCAGACTCGATCGCCGCTGGCTACCCGCGATGGCCCCTCCACAGTGAAGGAACGGAGGATCTCCGTTCTCATAGAGGGGGAAGGGCTGTGATCACAGGCTTCCTGTATATGGAAGCCGTGATCACTCCCCTCCCCCTGCCAGGCCAGCCCACACACAGTTAGAACACGCCCAGAGAACACAGTTAACCCTTAGAGCGCCCCTCCAGGTTAACGCCTTCACTGCCAATGGCATTTACACAGTAATCAGTGCATTTTTATAGCACTGATTGCTGTATAAATGCCAATGGTCCCAAAAAAGTGTCAAAATGGTCCGACATGTCCGCTGCAATATCGCAGATCGCTGCCATTACTAGTAAAAAAAAATAAAAACCCCAGAAATGAATTCTCATCATCCGTAAACGCTGCAACTTTTGCGCAAACCAATCAATAATCGACGATTGTGGGTTTTTTTTACCAAAAATATGAGGAAGAATATAAATCGGCCAAAAACTATGGGAAAAAATGTTTTTTTATATATTTTTTTTGGATTTGTATTTTATTAAAAAGTAAGAAATTTGGGTTTTTCTGCAAAATTGTGGCTCTTCTTTTGTTTATAGCGGCGATCAGAAATGACGCAGAGGTGATCAAATACCACCAAAAGAAAGCTATATTTGTGGGAAAAAAAGGACGCAAATTTCATTTGGGTACAATGCCGCACGACCGCTCAATTGTCAGTTAAATTGACGCAGTGCCGAATCGCAAAAAGTGCTCTGGTCCTAAAGTGGGAAATCCTTCCGGGGCTGAAGTGGTTAAAAACCTACAGTCCATCAGCATCACAACAGATATTACAGTGCTCAGCAGAATGGTCAATGTCAAATGATGTTTTCTAAATATTTTATTCCAAATGTGTCTGCAGTGTAAATGGTTTTTATCGCTGTATTCTCTGCAAGATCTGTTCAGATTAGATTGTACAGACTTTGGCTAGCCAAACACATGAACATTTCTCTTCTTTAATCCCAAAAGAGGGAAATCACTCAATTCCCCCATCCACACAAGCCGGATGAGGGAATCTCCTCTGGAGGCTATAGTATTTGGACAGCGACAGCCGTGGACTGAATCTGATTAGATACAGTCACTGTTTGGCTGATCATTTTCCACCCACCCTTTTGATTTTGAAGCCAGATTTGTTGAGCTTTTCGACTGATTTGGCAGGAATTTTGTAAGTTATGTTATGTTTGTGTCTGCTAAAAGTGATTCTAGTGCATTTTTAGTGAACATATTGTTTTGATATATTCAAGGGGGGGGGGGGCGGTTGTCAGGTAGGTTGTAGGGGGCCCCATGGCTTCCAACAGTAGCCCTGCTTGTTATATATGCTGCATACAGTATTTATCTCATGAGGCTACTGTAGGCTTAGATAGAGGGCAGGGCTTTAATTAGCAAAAACACAGAATTCTGGAACATTTAGAAAGAAAAATATCAGAAGCCATCAAAATCTACCTAGCTAACCAAACAACTGCACAACATGGATGCCATGTAAAACATATAACCAATCAGAATCTTTTGAATCAGTTTAACTAACAATTGACCTTCAGAGGGTATACACCCCCCAACCCCAACCCCCCTGCTGACCAGGCCATTTTTTTCAATATGGCACCGTGTTACTTTAACTGACTATTGCACGGTCATGCAACGATGTACACAAAAAAAATGTGTGTCCTTTTTTGCCCATAAATAGAGCTTTCTTTTGGTGGTATTTGATCACATCTGCTTTATTTATTTTTTACGTTATAAATAAATACAGACTGACAATTTTGAAAAAAAAAAAACAATGTTTTTTAATTTCTCCTATAAAACATATCCAATACATTTTTTTATAGAAATCTAATTTCTTCATCAATTTAGGCCAATATGTATTCTGCTGCATATTTCTGGTAATAAAAAATCCCAATAAGCGTATATTGATTGGTTTGCGCAAAAATTATAGCGTCTACAAACTATGGGATATTTTTATGGAATTTTTATTTATTTATTTTTACTAGTAATGGCGGCGATCAGCGATTTATTGCGGGACTGCGAAATTGCAGCAGACAGTCAGGACACTAACTGACACTTTTGACAATTTTTGGGGCCAGTGACACCAATACAATGCTAAAAAAATATGCACTATCACTGTACTAATGACACTGGCTTGGAAGGGGTTAACATCAGGGGCAATCAAAGGGTTAACTGTGCTTTACTAAACTGTGGGAGATGCTTGTACTAGGGGAAGACGGAGATCTGTGTTCCTGCTTATCAGGAACACAGGATCAATGTCTTCCCCGCTGACAGAATGGCAATCTGCCTTGTTTACATAGGCAGACTGCCATTCTGCCTGTGTAACATATAATCGGTGGGTGCTGGCAGACATCGAGTCCACGGCACCCGCCAACCTCACGCCTTCACAACCCCCAACCCGGAAGTGCTGAATCACATACTAGGTATGTGATCCAGCACAGGAGAGCTGGCTTGCCACCATATATACTGTATACAGTATACAGTTGGCAAGCAGTTAATTGCATTTTACAGACAAAAATACAATCTTTCTTTGAAAAACCAAACTGTTGGTAAATATGATAAAGGTACACTGGTCTTTTATAACTTCTCATACACATTTAATATGAGTTTACTCAGTATAATAGTAAGCGTTGAGTCATATAAATAACTATTCCATGCAGATATTGAGGTTATGGACAGGGGATTCTCCCGATAACAACATGAACTAGCCCTGGTATGATTATTTTATTTCCATAGAATTTACATACAAACTGATGCAGCTGAATTCCATGGTCTATACAAGTGAATCCGAGTGTGACTGTTTTGTCATGTGCTCCATTTTCACTGCCAGGTACTGGCAACTTCTGTGTGACTACATTTCAGGAAAGGACACCTAATTTGCAAACAAAGTGTTTAGGAAATATATGCTAGTAGGTATAACAGTTTTAGAAGGCTTCAATCATAAATCCTTTGCAACATTATTTGTAAAATGTATTTCATCATACTGCTTATTTGCAGGCTTGTTGACCTTTGATCTATGTACAATATCAACTCCAGCAACCTTGTAAGGAAAAATAATGAATGAATAAAAGAATTGATTAATTCCTTACTCTGCTTTTTCCCATTTTATCTTTTTTGTAGTTTTGTATGTAAAGTTACTTCAATTCTTTTTTGTCTTACTTATTTTGTATTTTTGGTTTACTATTTTATATTATTTGATTGATTTATTTTTTATTTCTATTTTTGTATCATTATAAACAATACAGTAACATAATACAATGTGCACTTTATATTCACACTATGAGTATTTGTTTTAAAACTGCCAATAAATAAAATCCAAAAAAAAGCATATTTATAATTTTTAGGGTCTTTTTGTTCTTAAAATACATAGCCATGGCCCCGACCCTCATAGGCCTAATGGTGACCTCCAGAGTCAGGGAGAACTGACATCCATCTTCACAGTCTGGGTTACTAGGCATAGTGGGTGTGGTGCAGATAGAGTAAGTTGGGCGCCAGACACTTTGAGAATGCCAAAAGAGATTTATTGTCTCTTATCAGAACTGGAGAGAGAGGGTTAGGGCCTGGGCACCCTTAGGTTGGTGCAAAAAACACTTGGCAAACTCAGAGACAAAAATAGAATAGAAGAACAGCCATACTGTTTGAAGGGCCTTTAAGCTGGATTGCAGCAAACTGTACTTGTAGACTAGTCATCTCCTATAGCAACAGACTTTGAAACACTTCAACTTCAGTTCACTACAGATCTGTACACATACCACTCACGGTATCCCTGGTGTGTAGATCTTCACTCGACCTCACAGTCTCCTACTGTAGATTTCCTCCCTGAGCTCCCGGTCTATCACTAGACTCTTCAGACCCCAGCTGCCACTGGATCCCTTGAGCTCCTCCACAGCTAACTGGATCCCTGACTTGAACACTGAAGCTTTTCCCGACTTCTCCTCGGTCCCCGGTTAGTGAAAAAGGCTGCTCTGGTACTTCTTCAGATTCCGAACACTAGCCTCTGATAACAGGAGAAGTTGTCCCGTGGTGGCAACGGTGTCCCCTTTACCTCTGGCAGGTTCTCACTTGCCTCTGGTGACAGGAATGGTTGCCTCGAATGTCAACTGCTTTCCTTCACCCGTGACAACTACTGGGTTCTCCAGCTGGCAGAACCCCTGCAACTTGGTTGGGCTCCAAGTCTGAAGCCCCAACCCTGCGCTGCTTGCTTCCAACCTGGATAGACTTCAGACCGCCTAGCAGCCAGGTACTCCTGGATAGGCAACCGGGAGCTTCTCAACACATGTACACCCAGACAGCCATCCAGGTGGCACAGAACCCCAATCCCCTGACTCTTCCCAAGTAAATAGACTCTCCCAGCAGCCCCTGGGGCCAAAGAAACCCTGGCTGTTTGGCTGGAATAACCTATCCACTCCTAACCTGGATACAATATGATCTTGTCATTCTAATGTCAGGAGCAGCAATGCCACCCAGTGACAAGAGAAAGAGATACACCAACCCAGGCTTAGGCAACAATCAGGAAATCCCCTATCAATTGGCCAGGCTAGTTACCGCCTAGCAGAACTGAATTTGATAGCAACCCTGTCTAGGACCAGGGTGCTACATTCATATTAAAAAGACAGTACCACCATAAGAAAGCTTTGTCCCCAAAATATATATATATTTTTTCTTTAATACTCTTTATTAGACATTATTTTTCCTTTTTTTTTTTTTTTTTTTTTTTTAAAAAAATTACACAATAGACTCTTTACAACCACCAACAATTACAGTTGCGGTTTTGATTGTCTCCAGCTATCGTAATAATTACCAAACACCCCTAGTGCATTATAAACAAAATACAGTATATATACATATACAGTACTGTATATATATATTATAAAGCAAAAATCAAAATCATATATAATAACTCACTATGTACAAACATTCCCTCAATCTTCTAATTATAGTAGTATTGATATCTCTGTATGTGACACATAGCATTTCCCTTATAACGATATTAACACTTTAGACCTAAGTTAAATTTTGCACTTCATTCAGATGTTACTAATATACCGAGTTTTATTATCCCATACCTAGAAACCTGACTCTAACTAGTTGTAGAGGAAACACCTCTGTAGTATTCAACCATTTGTCCCATATTTTTATAAATTTATCTGGGTTGCCTCTATGTTGGTATACCATATGTTCTTTTTGTACAACTTTGTTTGCTGCGTGAACCCACAGGTAGTATCGTAACTAGAACCTTCAGGGCCCCGATGCAAGAAACCATGAAGGGCCCCCCCTGACACCCGGATGACCCCCGGTGGTGGAACGCCAGGGCCTGGCCACAGGTAGGTGGCTGCATATAAAGGAACAGATCTCTCCACCCCCCCCCCTTTTCCTCCTCTTCCTCCCGCAAGCATTCAAATGGAGAGATCGGTTCCTCTATGCCAGTGTTTCTCATTCTTTTTCCAGTCAGGGCACCCTTGAAGTATACTCCTAGGTGAATGGGGCTGCACTGAAACCACTCCGCAACTGTGCGCATTGCACGCAATTGCAGCATAGTGATGATGCGACCATGGGATGGTCCTTAGGTCAAAGTGGGATCTGGTGGTTGGCTGCGAAGGTAATGTCAACAAAGCAGCTGCAGGCTCCGGAATCAACGATTACCTGCACCAGGGTATCCCCGCTGGGAACTTCATAAAGGAGGTGGTCCATCTACACGGGATTCCCATTAATATAGTATCGGACTGGGGGGGTGCAGTTTACATCCTGTTTCTGGAGTCCCTATGCTCCGCTCTGGGAATTAACCTGGCCTTCTCCTCTGCATATCATCCGCAGTCTAACGGTCAAACGGAGAGGACCAACCAGACCCTCGAACAATACCTTCGGTGTTACTCCTCGTACTCCCAGGATGACTGGGTTTCCCTGCTGCCGGTAGCCGAGTTCACCTACAATAACTCAGTTCATTCCGCCACCAAACAGTCCCCATTCTGGGCGAACCTCGGCTACCTTCCTACCTTTTTACCTGACCTGTTTACAGGGAGTACTGTACCTGCTGTTCTGGAAATCACTCAATTCCTAGAAAAGAACAACAAGCTCCTTCAGGAGACTCTCTCCCAGACTCAGGTCACCAACAAGAGAAATTTTGACAAGGGGAGACGAGGAGAACTAGAACTCAAATCTGGTAAGCAGGTCTGGTTGTCCACAAAGAACCTGAGACTGTCCTGCCCCTCCAAAAAGCTGAGGCCAAGATACATCGGGCCCTCCCCCATTAAGAGGAAGATTAACAGAGTAGCTTACGAGCTGGATCTGCCTTCTTCTCTGCACATTCTCCCGGTCTTCCACGTGAATTTACTCAAGCCAACAGTCAAGGATCTCTTCCCTGGGAGTAGTACAGCCCCACCAAAACCGGTCTTGGTGGACGGAGAGGAGGAGTTTGAGGTGGAAACCATCCTCGACTGCAGGAAAAGAGGAGGCATCACCCAATTCCTGGTGAAGCGGAAGGGCTATGGGCCCGAAGAGAGCTCTTGGGAGCCAGAAGATAATTTACATGCTGAAGAGTTAATTAGAGCCTTATGGAGAAGACACCCGACCAAGAGAGCCCATTCGGGCATCCGGAGGCTGCCCCTTAGGGGGACAATGTAAGGAACCATCCGGGGCCATCGGAATGCCTATGCGCGGGTGCACTTAGCGTGGGCGCACGTAGCGTGTGCACGCGCAGCACCGGGAATGGCGCCAAAATGGCCATTTAAGCTGTCAGCACCCTGCAATTGGTGTTGTCCGTTCTACAGTGTTCTGTAACCTGCGATCCCTGTATTTACTCTGAAGAGATCTTCCTGTACCTGTGACCCTGGCTTTACTTGGACTTTGTTGCTTTCTGCCTTCCCTGACCCCCCGCCTGTCTACTACTACTCTTTTGCCTGCTCCTTTGTACCTCCGCTGCCTGCACGTTGCCGACTTTGCTTATACCGGACTACCCACCTGTCTGCTCCATCTCTACCGCAGTGCCAGCCTGTTACCGACCCGAATTGCACCACCATTCTTCTGCCTAGCCCAAGCTTAAGTGGACCCTCACATACCACCAGTGACCCAGTCCAACCCTTGTGCTCCCTTGTGCTCCAGAACTCCCTGTCTGCACTACCAGGGGTTCTTGAACCAGGGCCAAAGAGAGGTAATCCCTTGCATAAGCCAGACTCTCCCACCAGGTACGTGACATGGAGACAAGGTAGAGATCTCAACATCTTTACTGCTTTTTACAAAACAATCAGTGAGATGTTTAACAAACTGTATAGGTGCATAACATATTGATTTCTTAATTTTGAATATAGTTTTACTTTAAGGCCGTCCTAGGTCACAGCAAGGCCCCATTGAGTGAATATTTTCATTTATTTATTATTTTCTACATACCATTTTCTCTACACTTTGATAGATATATATATATATATTATTTGTTATTATTGTCATTATTTGTGTAATAATGTTTGGTTTTAATTATGTGGTTTTGTATTACCTGCCATTTGGTCTTTCCCAATTTATATGTATCCTTCTGTTGTGAGGAGGCCAGCAATGTGTTCCTGGTTACTCACTGGGCAGGTGTGTAGTGATTATTTAAGGTTCACACTTCGGATCTCCTATTCATTTTGATTAAGCACTGTGGAATGTGTGAAACGTGTTAAAGATACAGACTTGGGGGCACTTGTGTCACCTGTGTTGTCCCTGGTTTATATGGAATAAAACATGAGTATCTGCATCTAGTGGTGTGCTGCTGATTCTCTTTTTCCTATGATAAAAATTCAACTGATGGTCGACTTCGACTTCAGGCATGGACACACAAGAATCAAAATTTGTCTGGTCCAGCTTAACTCATCCCCTCAAACATTTCTTGTTGAAAGTTTGTTATCTCTTCAGACTTATTCAGCTATGTGGCTATGTGCCACCTGTTTGGATACCCACTACACTAACAAAAATATAATAAAAATATAGTTAAAATAACAAAAATGATCTAAATTATGCTATTTCTGGATAATGAATATCAACATAACTGTCTCATCTTCTGGAGTCTTGACTTTGCTTTTTTTTAATCAAAACTGTTATGCAAAGACCTACATCCCTTTCTAAGCTTTATTATATTTACATTTGCTGGTGAACAAGTTCATAGACAGTAACACATTTGCTCATTCAACTTGCAAATAAGTCTTGAAACCATGGAAATATGTTGTGCATATATTTAGAAGGATCGACTGCAGTACAATTATGAGATAAAACTGCTTTAATTAAGTTTAAAACCAAGGAAAGCTTAGCTGATACAAAAGTCTTCAAGTCCCCTTAACAGTGCATTTCAATTTTTTCACAGATTTACAGGTAAAATAACATGATAGTTAATATTCTTGAGAGACTTGTGCGAGATCTCGGGAGAACTTGATCTCTCTAATTATATTATAATAATAGAAACCGTTCCATTCCAACTTTGATGCTTATAAATAAAGTTTGTTCATTGTGTAGCGATGGAGAAATATTTAATCAAGTCTGGAACTCTGAAAGAGAAAATGTTAAATGAAAAGCAAGGAATGCGCGCTTGCTTGTCGACTTTGGAGCCTCGCTTCAATCTGATTTGCTCTTGAAAGCAGGCACATCCTTCACATTAAATTTAAAATTAAACATATATGTAAAAATAAATAAGTTCTTCAAAAATTGTTAAATCTCTTCAGATGTGACGTGAAAATTTTAAGATCTTTTTGGTGCACCGCAAGACCAAAAAAGTTTGAGAAACACTGACTTATACACTGTCCAAAACTGTTAAAAAATTTGACTTTAGATACACTTTAAACGCATCCACTGGGGACCTCTGGGACCCCTGTATCAGCAGAGCTCCTCCTGGGCTCTCAGTGGTAGCATTTGTGACAGATCTAGTTTGCCGTTTGCACTTTGGAACCTCGGTAGTAAACTTAATTAAGGTTTTATCTCCATAAATAACCCGCAGTCGATCTTCTTATTATCTGAGAGGCCTTCATTAAATTACATCCCACTATATGCACACACAACTTATTTCCATGGTTGCAACACTTATCTGAAAGTTGAAAGGGCGAATGTTTTACTATTTTTGAGCTTGCACATCAGCAATGTAAATATAATAAAGGCAAGAAAGAGGATGTAAATATTTGAAAGCATTATGCTAGTTTTCAAAACTGCAAATTTCCAAAAGTGAAGACATTTACTATCATATCCACTATCTTAAAATAACACTATATCATAGCTTGCCAAATTATTTTGCAAGATGATATCCCATGGCTCTCTCATGCGTACAATAGAGGAGTTCATATTTTAGGTCACACGATATCTAAGCAAACACTCACTTCTGTACTTCCTCTGTGCCTTACTTATGCGTTACATAACCATTATTATCTAGGAGTGCTACCACGAGGTGACATTTGCATTGGTTATGCTGAAACGTTTCACATATGATGCATGCGTACATAGAAAAAAAGGAAAAAAATATTTTTATTAAAAAAAAAAAACTTAAGAGTGGGATTGTATCATCATGATTGAAAACGTCCTTGTACCAGTGAGGTGTTTGGCCTTTATGCAGACTAACGTGGCAAAGCAATCCTTTAATGATGACTTCTTGATGAAACATAATCTTTGAGTGGCCAGTTTCATATCTTGACACAACCTACATTAGGCAATCTCAGTAGATTGCTTTAAAAAAGGCTTGGATTCTTTCCTAAATGCACATAATATAACTGGATACTAACATTTATTTTTTCAAGGCAGATTCCATAGTATCAAATGGTCCGTGGTATCAAAGAACAATGGTACAGAATGTTATAATATAACACAACAGTATATGGAATACATAATAGGAAAACCAGATATGGATACTAAAATTTATAGGTAACGTTCATTCAGTGAATATCCGATTGCCTCTTGGGGGACCAGGAAGGAATTTATCCCCTGCTGGAGCAAATTGGATCATGCTTTGCTGGGGCTTTTTTCTTCCTCTGGATCAACTGTGGGTACAGGATTGTATATATGGAATTGTATGTTTTTTTCCCCTCTTATTAGTTGAACTGGATGAACTTGTGTCTTTTTTCAAGTAGGCTAACTATGTAACTATGTAGCATACGTCAATCTGAGTACTTAATCTGAAGCATCAAAACATTAAAGATCAACTGAATCAAACTCTGTTCTCTGTGTAGCTAAATATTATCTCTTGAATTGGGTATCACTGACTAACGGGCCAAGTATCTGTACCTGAACTGAAACATCCCACGACAGTATCAAATGGTAATACAACATTGACCTGGAACTCCAGCCAAAAGCTCTTTTTCAGTTTTGGTCAGAGTGGGGAAACATTAAAAGCTCTTACAAGGACAACATTAAAAAATTGATATAGCTCCTTATTCTTTGTACTCTTTAAAAAATAGTCTTACCTGGTAGTCCAGTCTACTTAAATTATACAACTTTAAGAAAAGTATGAAACATAGAGGCTTATTTCATATACATACTTTGCTTCTCACATAATTGGATAATTAAAGTAAACCTTCACTCAATTTATTGAGTGAAGATTCTCAAATCCTTTAGTAAATCAGCCTCACTTTACATCTACTTAAGCCATTTTTTTAAATTCCTAATCAAGGCTGCATCTGTTTCATTGTCTTCTGAATGTTGGCAAGGCCATTGGCTGCAATTTCAGAGTTCACCCAATTCAGCACCTGTGGATAAATTCTGATATTATGGCTCATTTAATTCAAATTCATTAGAATTCAACCTCCATCACAGCCTTTAAATCCTGTTTAAAATATGGGGGTTGTTTTACCAAATGCAATAGAGGCTGAAAACATTAGTGAACTAAAAAAAAAATAAAAAATGAAAGGATAAATTAGAAATTAACGTAAAGCAAAAAAAAAAACAAATGTGTTTGGCCTTTGTGACATGTACACAAATATCAGTAATAAGTGCTAGGGGCTATTATTGTTTTCTCTGACACCAATATTGGAGGTTATTTTTTGCATCCACTGGCACCAATGTAGGGGGTTATTATTGCACTCATTGACACCAATGCTGGGCACTATTATTGCATCAAAGAGAGATCAAAGTCCTTCATAAACCTCACGTAGCTTTGCATTTTCCACAGGTGGTATTAACTCATTATGTACCTGCACATTTTCAGTATTAGCAGATTGCACTAACACAATCCCATTAAAAGGTGCAGTTCCTCTCTGTCCCACCAGAGTGACATTGCAGTTGTCCATGACAACCTCTGGCTCCATTATATGAAGTCCCATCTCCAACCAAAGCTTTTTTTTTATTTTGGACAATACTTCTCTCTGGTTTTTAGTTCTGTCTGATTTCAAATATTTTCCCTAATGTCTTATCCCTGTGATTTTCATACAAGAAATGTGAGGTACAGGTAAGGGAAATCTATTCATCAAGAACAGTACAATAAAAACCTAACAGAGGTTTTAACAATTTTTCTTTATATACAACACTAAAAAGATTTGGCTAGCATTGGGCTTTAAAGTGGACCTGAACTCTAAAAGTAAACATTTAATATGGAAAAAATTTAGAAATGTTAATTTTTACCTAGGCCTTACCATGAGAGATCTACTTTTTATCTTGAATTCCGCCTGAAAAATAGTGCACTTCCAGGTATGTGAGTGTGCATAGACACCCCTGTGCCTACACCCTCATAGTATGTAAGAGCTAAGGCACTGAATCCTCTGACTGCTAGTCCTACAAGATTTAAAGTGACATTTGTTGATGTCACTATTGTGCTGCTCACTGTCCTTGTTGTCGGCTCTGACATGCAGGAGCAAAACCTTGCCTCTACCAAGATGGCTGCCTCTAAACAGAGCTGCCCAACACTTGGGCTGCAGGCAGCCCACTGGACCCCTTAGTGCAGCCAGCAGGCTATTGGGCATCATACAAAAAGCAGAGTGGTGGCGGGGTGCCAGGCACTGGAATGCTCTCACCAAGGATCGAGCACTGAAAGATAGACCGTACTGTGGGTGGAGTTATCCCCACCCACAGTACAAGTAAAGTCCCACCCTGGGGATGAGAGAGCTATGTATGAGCATGTGATGGGTAAGTGATCACCAACGGGGGTTCATTTTCGCTGCCATGACCACTAATGCCAGGGAGAAGGTGGGATTCACTTTTACTGCCATGACCACCAATGCAGGGATGGGGGGGGGGGATTTTGCTGACAGTAACCACTAATGTGTATGAGGGGGGTTAAAGTTCACTGACAATAATCACCAATGCAGGGGGGGATAGGTTGTTAACTTTCACAGCCACTGACCACCAATATAGGAGGGTTACATTTTACTGCTATGACCACCAATGCATGGGGGATGGAGGGGTTAACTTTTACTGCCACTGACTACCAATGCAGGGGGATGGGATTACCTTGTACTGCTACTACCACCCACGTGGCACCACCATCAATGTGTATGAGGTGAGTTAATTTTCACTGCCAGTGACCACCAATGTGGGGGGGGTTAAATTTCAATGCCACTTGCCACTTACATTTCACTGAAACAGACCACTAATATTAGGGGGGTTAAATTTCAATGACAGTGACTACCAATGTGTGTGTGTGGGGGGGGGGGGGGGCGTTAATA
>BLSH010153690.1:108525-123032 GCA_018402905.1 Glandirana rugosa
GACAGTAAATATCGCGATGTGAAAAAACGTTAATACTTATATGGAACTTCGTGAACACTTTAACAAAAAATAGATGATAATCACTCATGATAATAGATAATATTGTCACGAATGTGTGTTTTGGATCTTCGACTAAATGATACGTTTCGACGTAGTCTAAGACACTCGTGGTCAAAATCATTTAGAGGGGCTCACATCTTTTCCCACGAACCCCTGTAAGCCGAACTTGATATCGACCTGTTTTTCGACTTCGACGTCTAAACGAAGTGAAAGACACTAATTACACCATTACACACACCTTTACAACTTCAGAGAACATCTTCTTCAGATATACAAATATAAATTGCTAGTAATGACAGATAATTTATTGCATCAAGAAACTCCCCATATTACCAGAAACTACTGCTGAAAGAGAGTTTCATGTTTCAATAGACTTCTTCTACAAGAGACTTCAACATTTCCACACACATTACCACATTAATCACAGAAAGTGAAGCAAATCTGCAGCTTCAGCTTTTTGTCCAGCTATAGTTCAAGCCGAATGTCCCCAAGCACCCTTTTCTACACTCGGGGAGATTTACTAAAACTGGTGCTCACAGAATCTGATGCAGCTTTGCATAGTAAATCAGCTTCTAGGTTTTGTGTGTAAGCACTGTTATAATAGATAATAGTACTCACTAATAGTAGATAAAAAACAATTTCACAAGTGCTTCAAGGTATATTCATAATTGCAAAAAAGTGTAGCGCTATAAATGACAGTTCACATATAAATAGTCCAATAAGGCACCATCAATGATCATGCAATGTGATCATATTCATCAAAGTGCTTCACAAGTGCTCCAAGGTATATTCATCAAAGTGCATCAAACGTGCGTCAGAGTGTTTTAGTGCTGTCCACCACCAATATACAGATGGCCGCTCACCTCCCTGTGTGGATCCCCAATAGAGGATCAGATGCGCTCTTAGCCCTTTGGAAGGGGGAACAGAATCACTCCACTCAAGATCCGGAGAACCGCTAATCACCCTCTCCTTGGATGGTTCCCAGGCGTCACACGTTTTATATATAAAAAAGAGACAGCTATAGTGCTCTCTGCTTATTAAAATAACACTTTAATAAAAAAACAGTGCACTTACATGAATAGCACTGCGACCCAGTGCCAGGTTTAAACATTCTTATAAACAGACATGGAACAGCATATCATGCTCGTATGGTAAAGCCAGCGTCGGCCGCTGGTGACGTCATAAAACTCCCCCCTCTTCCATACGCGTTACGTTCCGGAACCGGAACTTCGTCAGCGGATAGGGAGGTGACATACAGCCCGCTTATTATACTCAAGCACAGGAAATAGAATTATATAACAACATTCAGTGATCATGGTAACCTAAAACAAGGGTATTCAGACTATCACTTCCCAATCAGAGAAGCGGCCTCCCCTGTATAAAACATTCATGACACCCGCCCCTCAGCCCCAAAAGTGACGGGCGCCACCGGGCATAACACAGCCTCAGACTATGTTTTACTGTCAGCAATATATTACTCAGGCCACTTGGTAAGATTACAAGAAGCGAAACCACCATAATTCAAATTAGAATTGCAAGCCAAAGTAGCGATTAGCTACAAGTCATTATTATTGCACCATAAAATTTATGAAAAATGAAAAATCATCATGAACACTTTTTTATATGTAAAAATAAAATCTTATATCCATTGGGAGATATTACAAAGACATACACCAGTGGCCGACGCTGTTCACAATTGTTAGGACGCAAACTATTATTTATTGGAAATAAAACAGTTTAAATCAAACTCTATATTCAAACCCATAGGAGCTAAAACTTTTGTTTCATAAATCCAGTGGGATTCTCTACGACTAAGCTGACGGATAAAGTTACCTCCCCTCCAATGTTCGGCAACTCTCTTGACCCCCCAAAACTTCAATCCACTGGGGTCTCTGTTATGTACCCGCCTAAAGTGCTTTGAAATGTTATGTGTAATCAGCCCCTTTTTAATGTTATTCACATGTTCCTGAAGGCGGACCTGCAGTGGCCTGGATGTCCTGCCAATGTACTGCAGTCCACACCCACATTCCAATGTGTAAACAACACCAACTGTATCACATGTAATCAGTTGGGATATCTTATATTGCCTAGCAGTCAGTGGCCTGGATGTCCTGCCAATGTACTGCAGTCCACACCCACATTCCAACATGTAAATAACACCAACTGTATCACATGTAATCAATTGGGATATCTTACTGCTAGGCAATACACTTTACACATCTTGTTCAGTAGCATTTCATATAAACTTTCCAAACAGCATAGATATCACTCCTCTCCTCCTCACCACTCACAGCCTGTGTTCACAGTACAGGGAGTGATGTCACCAAGCTCTACTCTGACGCGTAGCGTCACATGTCACGTGACTTCTTCAGAGGGAATCTAAAGCCTAGTAACGAGCATAGGGAATTTAAGGAGCTCCATGGTTCATGGTAACCGTGGTGACGCGGTGACTCATTGGGTCAATGCTGCTGTACATAGTGTTCACCATTAAGTTTACTCTATCTAGTGGCAAAACATTGAAATTACAATATCACTATAAATAAATGGACATCCGGATAACTGCATTCTTGTAGATAAGCATAGTGTAAAGCTGACTAGTGTAAGTTATTAAAATATTAAAAAGGGAACTGATTCTAAAAAATACTATAAAAAAGACTCCAAATGTATATGAGCTTAAAAATAATTAATGAATAAAACCAGAAATAGTATAACCACAGGATAAAAACGCATTCCATAATATTTAATTATCTGAGATAAAACAATGGAGATCAAACTCAATATTAATTCCCCGCGGATGTAAGGTTCTGAGTTCAAAAATCCAGCGCTATTCTTTTTTACTTAATTCTTTAACTTTATTACTACCTCTCCAGTGGGGTTTGTATTTTTCTATGGCCCAGAATTTTAAACCTACGGGATTCTTATTGTGATATTGTGAAAAATGTCTAGAGACATTATGTTTTGGGCAACCCTTTATAATGCTATGGACATGCTCATGAATTTGCTTCCACAGTGATCTCTTCGTCCTACCCATGTATTTTTTCTTGCATGAGCATTGCAGGACATACACCACCCTCTCTGTTCTGCATGAAATAAAGTCTCTAATATCGCAAAATAATATAAAGAAGAACTCCAGGCATTGATTCAAAAGGAGTAAGAAAAAAGTATTAAATGAAAAAGAAACGAGGTATCTAGTTCCAGACACCTGCTGAGTACCAGTAATCTATACCATCCCAAAACTTCATAAGAATTTTGCTGCACCACCCGGAAGACCTATCGTTAATGGGATACAATCCCTAAATGCAAGATTGGGTGAATATACCAATCATTTTCTTCAACCACTTGTTCAGAAGACTCGATCCTATTTGAGAGATATGAAGCATCCGATGCAGACCCTTAGTAAAATAAAATTGGAAGATAATACACAATATCTATTGGCAACGGCAGATGTATCTTTGTTATATACTATTATTGATCACACTGATGCCATACAAGCTTCCGGATGGGCTATGGATAGCTTTAGTGAAATACCCCAGAGAGAGAAGAGATTTATTCTGAAATGCCTAGCATATGGGCTTCAACATAACTATTTTTGGCATGACTCTAGATACTACAGACAGCTACACGGTGTAGCTATGGGAGCGAAGTATGCTCCAAGTGTGGCTAATGTATTTATGTCAGAGTGGGAGGAAGAAGCAGTATACAATAATACACCAAATACATTGGTCCTGTATAAAAGATTTATCGATGATCTGATTATAATATGGAGATGGGATAAACAGAGCCTAGAAGATTTTTTTCTATACCTTAATACCAATCAGGAAAACATAAAATTGACTTATGAGATCCAAGAAACCAGTATACACTACCTTGACCTTACCATTGGCAATGAGAATGGGAAATGAATCACTAAAACGTATTTCAAGCCTGTTGAAAGGAACAGATATATCCCAGTTGATAGCTGTCATTATGAGCCTTGGCTCATTAATATCCCTAAAGGACAATTGTTACGTATACGAAGGAATTGCACTAATTTAGCTGATTACAAAGAACAAGCGGATATGATCTGCAACAAATTCATAGATAGAGGATATAGTCGTGAATTAATTGCCAGCAAAATACAGGAAGTTGGAGAAATTAAAAGAGAAGACATTATTAAAGATAAAATAAAATGTGAAAATTGACAGAATTTACCCATCATTATGAATTATAATGTCCAACACAAACAAGTTGAGAAACGTATAAAGAAACATTGGCCAATATTACTGGGAGACACTCAACTACAAGGAATACTACCAATTAAACCTAAATTTACGTATAGAAGAACGTCCTCTTTAAGAGGTATCATTGCTAAGAAAGTGATTGATCCTCCTATTCAAAGAAATTGACTTACTTTTTTACAGGGAAATTGATTTTTTTCCATATAAAAGGTGTTTTCCCTGCAAAAAAACAGGATTTTGTGGACAGAAAGGTGATACGTTTTTTTCCTGCTCAACGGGAAATTAATATAACATTAGAGACTTTATTTCATGCAGAACAGAGGGGGTGGTGTATGTCCTCCAATGCTCATGCTAGAAAAAATACGTGGGTAGGACAAAGAGACCAATGTGGAAGCAAATTAGTGAGCATGTCCAGAGCATTATAAAGGGTTGCCCAAAACATAATGTCTTTAGACATTTTTCACAATATCACAATAAGAATACCATAGGTTTAAAATTCTGGGCCATAGAAAAATACAAACCCTACTGGAGAAGTAGTAATAAAGTTAAAGAATTAAGTAAAAAAGAATCCCAGTGGATTTTTGAACTCAGAACCCTACATCAGTGGGGAATTAATATTAGGTTTGATCTCAATTGTTTTATCTCAGATTATTAAATATTGTAGAATGCGTTTTTATCCTGTGGTTATACTATTTCTGGTTTTATTAATTAATTATTTTGCGCTCATATACATTTGGAGTCTTTTTTTATAGTATTTTTTAGAATCAGTTCCCTTTTTAATATTTTAATAACTTATACTAGTCAGCAGTTCACTATATTTATCTACAAGAATGCACTTATCTGGAGTAAAATGATGTCCATTTATTTAGAGTGGTATTGTAATTTCAATGTTTGGCCACTAGATGGAGTGAACTTAATGGTGAACACTATGTACAGCAGCATTGACCCAATGAGTCACCGCGGCACCTTGACTACTTCAGCCCCGGAAGGATTTCCCCCTTTATGACCAGAGCACTTTTTGCGATTCAGCACTGCGTCGCTGTAATGCTTTAGAGCATGGCAGCTAGGGGGCGAGCACCCCACGCTCCCTGAGCGGGGCCGCGGGTCGGGCGGACTCGATGTCAGCCGGCGACTCGCGATGCTCTGTTACAGAGCTAGAACGGGAACTGCCGGCGGTTCCCCATTGTGACAGGCGGCATGTCAGAGATCTACTGATCCCTGTATTGGGGATCAGTTAGATCCCTCATGCCCATGGTAGCCCAACCCCCCCACAGTTAGAACACACCCAGGGAACACAGTTAACCCCTAGATCGCCCCCTGCAGGTTAACCCCTTCACTGCCAATGACACTTATACAGTAATCAGTGTATCTGATCGCTGAATAAATGTCATTGGTCCCAAAAAAGTCTCAAAAATGTCCAACATGTCCGCCCCAATATCACAGTCCTGATAAGAATCGCAGATCGCCGCCATTACTAGTAAAAAAAAAATTGTAAAAACACCAGAAATTAATTCTCATGGTTTGTAAACGCAGCAAATTTTGCGCAAACCAATCAATAAATGCCGATTGCGATTTTTTTTTACCACAAATATGAGGAAGAATATAAATCGACCAAAACCGATGATAAAATTTGTTTTTTTATTTATTTTTTTTGGATTTGTATTTTAGCAAAATATAAGAAATATTTTTTTTTTTTTTGCAAAATTGTCACTCTCTTTTTGTTTATAGCGGTGATCAGAAATGACACAGAGGTAATCAAATACCACCAAAAGAAAGCTCTATTTGTGGGAAAAAAAGGACTCAAATTTTGTTTGGGTACAACGTTGCACAACCGTGCAATTGTCAGTTAAAGTGACGCTCTGGTCCTAACATGGGAAATCCTTCCGGTCCTTAAGTGGTTAACTGACAATTGCGCGGTCGTGCGACGTTGTACCCAAACAAAGTGAACGTAGTTTTTTCCCACAAATAGAGCTTTCTTTTGGTGGTATTTAATCACCCCTGTGGTTTTTATTTTTTGTTCTCTAAACAAACAAAGAGCGACAATTTTGCAAAAAAAACAATATTTCTTACTTTTACCTATAATACATATCCAAAAAAAAAACAAATTTATTCATCAGTTTTGGCCGATATATATTCTTCCTCATATTTTTGGTAAAAAAAAAACCGCAATCAACGTATATTGATTGTTTTGCGCAAAATTTGCCACGTTTACGAACGATGAGAATTCATTTATGGGGTTTTTATTTATTTATTTATTTTCTACTAGTAATGGCAGCGATCTGCGATTTTTAGAGGGACTGCGACATTGCGGCGGCCATGTCGGACACTTTTGACACTTTTTGGGGACCATTGGCATTTATACAGTGATCAGTGCTATGTCACTGGCAGGGAGAGGGCTAATACTGGGGGCGATCAAAGGGTTAAATGTGTTCCCTGCTTTGTGTTTCTAACTGTATGGGGGCTGGGCTGACTGGGGGAGGAGAGTGATCGCTGCTCCCATATACAGGGTGCATACAATTACCTTCCTCTCCCCTGTTAGAATGGAGATTCATGTTTTCACATACACGGATCCCCATTCTGTCACTACGGGGAGCGATCGCGGGTAGCCGGAGGACATCGAGTCCGCCCTACCTGCTCCCTGGCTCCCCCGCTGCACAGTGAGCCCGTGTCACGCACGATCCTCGATCTCGCAGCTGCCGTCAGGTGACTGTGATTTGAGTTATCAAGCCAGACTGCTGCCGTCAAATGATGGCGGGCGGTCGTTAAGTTAAATTCCCTTAATGGTGAAAACGATGTACATTGACCCAATGAGTCACTACGTCACCATGGTTACCATTAACAATGGAGCTCCTTAAATTCCCTACGCTCGTCACTAAGCTTTAGATTCCCTTTGAAGAAGTCACGTGACATGTGACGCTACGCGTCAGGGTACAGCTTGGTGACATCACTCCCTGTACTGTGAACACAGGCTGTGAGCGGTGAGGAGGAGAGTTTGGAAAGTTTTATATGAAATGCTACTGAACAAGTTGTGGAAAGTGTGAGTTTACAACTGTCAGATTTTATTTAATAAACTGTGGATTTTTAAACGTTATTGTGCAATGATCTGTCTTTATACTACTGCGGAGGGGTTCTAGGAGAGTTGGAGCAGCGAGTGTACCATTGCTGGGAGCTGTGCTAGTTGGATGATCCATCCCCAAAACAAGTCTTTCATTGCAAGTATTCACTGAGACCAAAGAAGATCCTTACCAGCTGGATAATCACTATTTGGATCTGAGCTTGGCTGTCTGGATGAACCTTTCCAAAGACCCGTACACACAAGGCTTATAGTGACCCTGGCGGGTCTTTACTGGAGGTGAGCGGCCATTTCACATAGAGGTGAACGGTGGAGGTTATACATAGAAATCACCATATATATTTTTTGGACTTTTATGTTTGCATTTTTATTTTTCATATATTATATATAGTTACATAGTTAGTCAGGTTGAAAAAGACACAAGTCCATCTAGTTCAACCAAAAAAAAATAAAAAGATTATATATAACCATAAAATCCCTTATACAATCCTTCACCCACAGTTGATCCAGAGGAAGGCAAAAAACCCCAGCAAAGCATGATCCAATTTGCTATAACGGGGGGAAAAATTCCTTCCTGATCCCCCGAGAGGCAATCGGATTCATCCTGGATCAACTTACCTAAAAATGTTAGTACCCAATTATATTATTTACATTAAGGAAAGAATCCAGGCCTTTTTTAAAGCAATCAACCGTGCTGGCCAAAACCACCTCTGGAGGGAGTCTATTCCACATTTTCACAGCTCTTACTGTGAAAAAACCTTTCCATATTTGTAGATGAAATCTTTTTTCCTCTAGACGTAAAAAGTGCCCCCTTGTCCTTTGTGATGACCTTAAAGTAAATAACTCCACACCAAGTTCACTATATGGACCACTTATATATTTGTACATGTTGATCATATCCCCCCTTAATCTCCTAAGTTCAGTTCCTCTAATCTTCCCTCATAGCTGAGCTCCTCCATGCCTCTTATTAGTTTGGTTGCCCTTCTCTGCACTTTCTCCAGTTCCCCGATATCCTTTTTGAGAACTGGTGGCCAAAACTGAACTGCATATTCCAGATGAGGTTTTACTAATGTTTGAACAGGAGCAAAATAATGTCTCTATCTCTGGAGTCCATACCTACAAGAAAGGATTTTGCTTGCTTTGGAAACTGCAGCTTGGCATTGCATGCCATTATTAAGCTTATGATCTACCGAAACCACCAGATCCTTCTCCACTATGGATTCCCCCAGTTGTACTCCCCCTAGTATGTATGATGCATGCATATTCTTAGCCCCCAAATGCATAACTTTACATTTATCAATATTAAACCTCATTTGCCACATGGTCGCCCAACAGTGCATTGAGCCCTGCTTGTAAGTTGGAGACATCCTGCAAGGACGTTATTCCACTGCATAGCTTGGTGTCATCTGCAAACACTGAAATGGTATTTTTAATCCCAGACCCTATTTCATTTATAAATATATTGAAAAGTAAGGGTCCCAACACTGAATCTTGGGGTACATCACTGATAACCTTAGACCATTCAGAGTAAGAATCATTAACCACTACTCTCTGAATTCGGTCTTTTAGCCAGTTTTCTATCCATTTACAAACTGATCTTTCCAAGCCTGTAGACTTTACCTTACACATTAGCCGTGTGTGGGGAACTGTGTCAAATGCTTTTGCAAAATCCAAGTATACCACATCCACAGCCACCCCTCTGTCCAAGGTTTTACTTACCTCCTCATAAAAAGAAATCAGGTTTGTTTGACAACTTCTGTCCTTCATGAATCCATGCTGTCTGTTGCTTAAAACATTTTTTTCCAACAAGAACTCATCTATGTGGTCTTTTATTAAACTCTTCAGTACCTTCCCAACTATAGAAGTTAAACTAACAGGTCTATAGTTACTTGGTAAAGACTTTGATCCCTTTTTAAATATGGGCACCACATTGGCCCTACGCCAATCCAGTGGTACTATTCCAGTCATTAAGGTGTCCCTAAAAATTAGATACAATGGCTTTGAAATGACAGCTCAATTCCTTTAGGATCCGTGGATGAATGCCATCTGGTCCAGGTGCTTTATCTATCTTTATATATATATATATATTGTTTCAATAAAGAAGAAACACACAGATTGCAGAGGAATGTGTTTATTGAACACAATATGCACTTTATATAAATGTTTACACATTCTTATTGATGCACAGTGTTAATTACGGAGATTTTCATTTTCAAGCCTGTTTCCACCCCATCATAACCATCTGATCAATCATGAATAAAGAAAAGCATGAAACTGAAGTGTTTCAGGACTCAAGCACCAAGCAACTGTACCAACCACCAGGTACCACAATAAACACTGTTCACCTACATCTGTGGGGCAACATTTTCCCCCCAGCCAGGTTATGACCTTGCGCCGCCCACCGCTGTAGGCAACTCAAGCATGGACTGGAGTACAACATTAACAATATTACAACCAATGTCAGATAAATGAATAATATTATTGTAAAATAATTCAGGAATAAGCCCTTCCAGCTCAGAATGACAATAAGAAATCCCTCCAAATGGGGGCATGGGTTCACACATCAATCTGTCAACCCTTTTTCTAATCTTATCCATGTGCTGAATTCCACAACCGGGAGCCCTAATCATACAAGGGACAATTTCAGCAAAACCAACTTAGTATCTGGCAGATGAAAATAAATCCCAGCGCAATTCATTTGCAGCAAGTCCAGGTTTTATTTATTTGCCAATATAATGCGTGGTACGGGCCAAACTTTCAACAGAAGAAACAAATGATTTATTAAGTTGTCCCATCTCCTTCACTACTACATTTCCACCAAACAAACAGCTCATCAGTTGAAAAAGAGAAGTTATTTGTATAAATTCTTGCTAAAGCCCTTCTATGGGTCCAAGTGATAGATGAATGGTCTATAATTCAAGCCAACCTTGGGGAATCTAAAACAAAGTAAAGTACTTAATAAATATGTAGTGCTACCCCCGTAGGAGCAGCTTAGTATGTTCAGTCCATTACTCTGCCTCTCAACCCCAATAACAGCCTCAGTCCCCTCTGGCACACCTGGCAATAGTGTGAGTGCTAGGATCAATGAGAAACACACAAGTTATTATAAAACACAGAAATTGTCTTTATTGTAGTATTTCTTTGAATAGGCAACACACATTGGCAATATGTTCAAGGAATACAATAGAAGAACATTAATTGAAGTTATGAGCAATATAGCTCAATAGTACATTTATGCTGCTTTCGGGGATTCAGAACCTTAGAATAACCCCAAGAGCAGAGCAAACCCTTTAATAATAGTAAAGTCACCAAAATGGTAATCTGTAGCAGATTGGTTACCTTTATTCAAGTGTGGCTCTATGAGTCCAGGCAGGAGGAGAGTAGAAGACCCTCTCTATGTCAGATCCCTCTCTTCTGTCTCCTGGCACCACAGGCCCAATAGCCAACACTGTAATCAAACCAACAGTATATATCTTAACTTCCCAGATGAACTGTGTGTGTACAAGGCTTTATGGCAATAGTAACTTCAGTCCCTTTGAAGTTAAATATGTCTTGGCATCTTCGGCTAGCCAATCTTGTTGGTGCACTTAAATTCCTGGATGGCAGGCCTGAATAACATAACTGGCCCGGATCATTAAGTGAGGAATGTAAGACTTTCCTCAGCAGGGTGAAAGGACAAGGACCTCTGTATACAGTGTCTTTCTATCTAAATGGCCTTGTATTCTGAGGCATTACAAGTATCAGAAAGATGAATACTAACAATGATGTCTGTATACAGGGTTCAGTATAACTCTGTCTGTGCAGCATCCTTGTTTCCTGCAAATGAGCATAATTTTCTCACCCAATCTTACAATCGATCAAGGCCCAAACAAACTTCCTGGGACCGGCACGCTTTCTTGGTAGCGACTGGTCACCTCACACTGGAACACTTCTCTGTCAGTGCAGGTGCGCTTGGATGTGAACCTGGGATCTTCTCTCTCTCAAGCTGGATGTCCCGACTGGTCCCAGAGGCCTAAAATCGCACGTTGGAAAATCCCAAGAGGCACCACCCCTCTCTTAGCTATTTTCTCTTTCTCCCATGCTTTCACTGAATTCTCCCCAGACAATCAAGATGGAGTCCCTTTCCTCCTCTCTCCCAGAGCATGCATGGGATTGTAGTTCCATGCTCCATACAAGGCTAAGGGGCCGTCTGGTAAAGGGACTCCATATTTCAGAATGCTTTGCAGTTACTTCTTGCAGCTTGTTAAAGTCCCTTTGATTGGCTCCTGCAACTGCTTCTTTTATTGGCTGTTTCTCTCTATGCTCCTAGAAGCACACCAGAGGCAGTGTAATTTGATCCTTCTGTGTCTCTGTGTCTCTCTACACAGTTTGCATTAACCACCTCAATACCGGGCCTGTTTTTTGGACTTGGTGTTTACAAGTTAAAATCATATTTTTTTCTTTGCTATAAACTTGCTTAAAACCACCAAACATTATATATATATATATATATATATATATATTTTCTAACACCCTAGAGAATAAAATGGTGGTCATTGCAAAACTATATATCACACCGTATTTGCGCAGCGGTCTTACAAGCGTGTTTTCTTTTTTTAAATTCACTTTTTTAGTAAAAAAATAAGACATCAGTAAAGTTAACCCAATTGTTTCCCCTTTTTTATGAAAGATAATGTTACGTCGAGTAAATTGATACCCAACATGTCATGCTTTAAAATTGCGCCCGCTCGCGGAATGGCGACAAACTTTGCAACCTAAAAATCTCCATTGGCGACATTTAAAAATTTCTACAGGTTACCTGTTTTGAGTTACAGAGGAGATCTGGTTCTAGAATTTTTGCTCTCGCTCTAACAATTGCGGGGATACGTCACATGTGTGGTTTTAACACTATTTTCATATGCTCAAAGGCAGCGACGTCATATGACGTCGTTTGGGGGTGAAGTAGTTAAAGTGTTTGTTAAGCCATTTGTATAAAAAGTTCCCATCCGCTCTTCTCTGTATAGATAATACACCTTCTTACTAGGATCAGTTGTCGTATTTCAGCTTTTCTCTCTCAGCTCAGAATTCCTGAGGGTGGGACTGAGCACTGCTGCTGACATCAGCAGGAGAGACAGAGCCCTGCTGTGTTATCTATGTAGATAAGAATATTTATGATATAACACTGACACAGGGAACTTATTCTTCTAATACAGAGGAAATAGGAGCTTTTAGAGTTAATTATGAGAGCAGAGAGGGAAGCTACGAGAGGAAGAGGAGGAGGGGGGAGTTGAAGACAGGCACACAGGAGATAGGAGAGCTGGGAGTGACGCTATATACAGGGGGAGTCAGTAGACAGGGGGGGAAGTCATGACCTGGCATTATCAAACAAATATTCTAGGGGATACAGAGGGATAATTTAAAAAGCAAAAGCACCATGCTACTAATTGCACATTTAAGAGATAGAAGCAGCATTTTTTTTTAGGGTTAACAAACGCTTTAAGCTCAGTCTGTGAAACAAAAAGGAGGGGAAGAAATCCACCCCGCAGGGGATCTCAGGTACATTTGTCCCTTCTATAAGAACCTGTGTATCTACAGCAGCCGCTTACTAAAAGCTGCAGAAATAGCGGGCAGTCACTACACATATTTAAAGCAAGGGTCAAAATCTGCCAGACTCCCATCTGCCAATTATCTTGACACAGTTTTGGCTAAGGCCTAGCTTAGCGGCTTCAGTAGCTGCTCCAGTTATAAAGGCATGGGTGGAAATATGCTTGTCCATGAGACCATTTGAAGCTAAACATTTTCTTCTTTTTTATAATACCATATTAAATTAAAATCCAACCAAGGAGCCCCATTTGCATGTGCTAGAAATGAGAGGGGGATTTGACTGCCCACTACTGAGATACCAATGACTACCACCACGTGGATGAAGGGTTAACCATTTACCTTTACTCAACTGGTCTGTTCTTGATTTGCATGAAATATATTATTAGTGTTATCTCTTACCCTCATGTTCTCCAGTAACAAACCTGTACCATACTTATACAAACGAGAAACTAGTTCCAAGATTTGGAAGGCACCAAAATGGCTAGAGAAACCAGTTTAAAAAACGGCTTCCAATGCTGAAGAAAAAACAGTTTTAGTAGCATCAAGCAGATCACAGAGCAGTCTAACTGAAGTAATTGACCTCCTGTTGGGGCAGTAACACTGATTTCTAGGGGGAGTACTGTCCGTGATACTTTTCTTAATTGCACTAGCATACAAATTTTCAGGACAAGCTTTCGGGGTATGTCCCCTTCTTCAAGGTCCTAACAGTACTGATTCACAAAAATGTTAGGGGAAGTAACAATGTTTTCTTTTGAGGAACTGTTTTATGGTCACAGGAACAAACTGGGGCAGCATTTAGCTTCCTAACAAAAGAAACACTTGCTAAAGTTTTGAGAATAACCAAACTGAATATATAAAACTATAAAATATATATAAATTATATAAAAAGTCAGAATATAAAAATCAGAATCGGAATCAATTCTGGTGAGTCAGCTAATGGAAAAAAATCACTGGCATCTAAATAGTCACACCTCCTCCTACATGTTAATTAATTGTTACTACAGGCTTTTTCGTATCAGGACTATCTCATCACATCCTGAACTGATTGCTGATAAGAAGGAACCAAATCTTTGGACAGTTTAGACCTTTGACTGCTGCCTCTTGCGCCAGTTTATGACCAGTTGGAAATTATGGCGATATGAAACATCCAACAATTACCTTATGTTTACTTGCCACATATTTTGCCTTGAGCCAATTGTTACAATGTAAACAGTGAAGCATAACGTGTCTCAGGAGGCTAACTACAGGAGGAGACAGACCGGACCATTAGTCTCGGTTCACACTGCCGCAACTTGTCAGGTGACTTAGTTGCTTCCAAGATGATGTCTATGGGAAGAGTTTTTCCTGCCTCGTTCTTGCGATCTGGCAACCTGCCCATTGCCCGTCCCCAGCGGCATTGATCATTATGATCACAGGATCCAGCTGAGCAGAGATCAGGATACGGGCGCAGTGACTGGCCCTCCTGATCATGTGACGGCTGTGTCCAATCACAGCCGTCACATTGTAAACAGAGACGAACGTCTCTGTGACAGTTCTCCCCCCGCCGAGCTCAGTGAGAGCTCAGTGCGGGGGGG
>BLSH010153690.1:137668-153083 GCA_018402905.1 Glandirana rugosa
TAATAAAAACATAACAGGAGCGGACAGGAAGAGGGAGGTTGTTTCGGTTGTTTACAGTAGTCGAAAAGTCGTCCGTTACAGTAGACGAGTTGAGAGGTTGTGTCGTTGATAAGACTGAGGATTGACAACATTACCGTTGAATAGGGAACAACTCTGGAGATACGGACCGGACATATTCGTCTATACTAGTGGCGTCTGTCAAGAGTAGTCTATCACTGAGTGGTTAATGGCTAAAGAAGGTACTCGCAAATAAGTAACCTTATCGTCCATGTCGTATGTTGTTTACACTGTCTACCAACTTTCTACCATTGACGTCCAGTTTTGTATCATTACACAGGATCCTACGCTCATCTAACTCACTATCTGATGAGAACTGTCTGCGGTGATCATATCTGCTTATACAGGCCAGGCATAGAGGTCTCAACAAGGGATAAGTTGCCATTACAACAGTTAGGAGTCAGAATAGTTGCTGTGTTGGAGAGTTGAGCAGATGACATTGCCTGCTGAAAAGCTGATGACATTTGTTGGCTTTGTTGGAGGGAGAAGGACAGGCGAGGACAATACAAAAATAATAATTACAGTATAGCAATGGTAAAAGAAGAGATTTTCTACTGCATTAAATACTGTATGTAGGTAGCCTATAACTTTGTGCCTAGAGATTAAATACTATGTCTAGTCCATGTAAAATGATGAGCATGGAGTATTATTGATATTCTTGTTTAAGGACTTACAGAAGAACACAGGCTAAAAGTAAAGGATGTTTTTTACAAGTTGGAAGCCATGCACAACCAAAGCAACGTTTCAAAATAATGTTCGGGGAATGGAATGCAAGTATAGAATATTAAAATGGACGCAAAATAATAAGGAAAGCATTTGCATGAATGCAGTAATAAAACGGTTAGGAAACATATGATTTAAAAATGAAGATGGAAATGATAATTAATAGCATGTCTAGATTTAACAGTTATTTGGAGATGGATTGACAGAAAATCAAAAATGGCAGAATATGAACAAAACAAGTAGTGATTAGGCATATCAAAGTGTATGTATAGCCAATCATTATTTTAATGTCAGGATAGATTATGAAAGTGATAAATGCCTTGTCAGGTTTTATTTCTGTGTGTGTTCCTACTAGGGAGATTTACCCTCCCACTCTATTTGTCCTGGTGCAGGTTATTATGGAGACTAGTGTAGCCATGTGCCCCCCCTGTGGGGGGTGACTGGTAGTTGTGGTCCCCCTGCCGCTGCCCTCAATCACACGTTTTTCCACACACCTGGAGTCACTGAGTGAACAGACCAGTACTTTGTTTTGTTGTTTTATTTGGGGGAATAAACTTGGATAGGGATGACTTTGGGATGCCCAAAGATCAATCACGGGACCTTCTATATACACTCCTTATGTTTAGGAGCCCTGACCAATCCCCAATCTGGATTGGCAGAGGGTAGGCCTCCTTAAGTACTGGGGTCTACCCTGGGGGGAGGGGGGAGTTCGGGTGGAAGTGATGGAGATGTGGGAGTTGTAGTCCATCGCTGGCTAGCTAGCACCAACTAAATGACTTTGCTACACAAGGGAACCTCAACCCCTATGCCCACAAAGCGTGGTGCGGAGGCCTGATAAATCTACATCAGCTCTCACACGTGCTAGCTAGGCCGTACAAGTTTGGAGGCTGGTAAATACCCATCCAGGCCTCACCATTGGAACTAAGAAAAGTACAGGAGAGAGGAACCAGGAGTTTGCAGTGGAGTAAGAAATGTGTTGGAGTGAAAGAGTTGTATGTACTGGATGGTGTATTTACTGGTCCCATGTACAAAACCATTTGACCGTTGGGCATTCCATAACTACCCCAATCCCTATCCAAATTCAATCCCCAAATAAAAACAACAAAAACAAAGAGCAAGCCTGTTTTCTGACTCCGGATGCCAGTAGGAGTGTAATTGAGGGCAGTTGTGAGCAGGTGAACCACATCAACCAGCCACCCCTAAGGGGGCCATTGGCCATTTACGTTTTTGGTTGTAACATGACAAAATTTGGAAAATGTCAAGGGGTATGAATACTTTTTCAAGGCACTGTGTATAATATATTTAGGCTTCAGCAAAATGGCAGCCTCCAGCAAGAAGAAACTGGAGCAATGTTAGAGGCAATTTAGAGCATATGCTCATTTTGGTAGCATGATTATTAATGTAGAATGTAGGTTCCTTGCTAATGCACATTATTATTTATTATGCGTAAAGTTACTCTTTAAGCCAATAAGAACAAACTCATCTATGTCCACCACACCCCAATTGATCTCACTCTCCGATTTACAATACATTGGTATCCCACATATGGATTAACCACTTCAGCCCCAGGAGGATTTACTCCCTTCCTGACCAGAGCAATTTTTGCGATAAGGCACTGCGCCGCTCTAACTGACAATTGTGCGGGCATGCGACGTTGTACCCAAACAAAATTGACTTCCTTTTTTTCCCACAAATAGAGCTTTCTTTGGTGGTATTTGAGCCCCTCTGCGGTTTTTATTTTTTTGCGCTATAAACAAAAAAAAAGAGAAACAATTTTGAAATTTTGCTATAATAACTAAAAAAAAAATGTAAAAATAACAAATTTCCTCTTCAGTTTAGGCCAATATGTATTCTTCTACATATTATTGGTAAAAAAATTAATAAGCATATATTTATTGGTTTGCGCAAAAGTTATATAGTCTACTAAATAGGGGATAGATTTATGCCATTTTTATTCATTGTTTTTTACTAGTAATGGCGGCAATCTGCGATTTTTATGGGGACTGCAACATTGCGACGGACAGATTGGACACTTTAGACATTCTTTTGGGACCAATGACATTTATACAGTGAACAGAGCTAAAAATAGCCACTGATTACTGTATAAATGTCACTGGCAGGGTTCCACTAGAAACTCTAGGGGGGTGATCAAGGGGTTAAATGTGTTCCCCATGTGTGTTCTAACTGTGGGTGGGCTGGGCTGGCAGGGGCATGACAGATCACTGTCATGTCCCCTGACAGAACGGGGATCCGCTGCGTTTACATGTATTAGGCGATTACGGGTCGCCGGTGGACACCCAGTCTGCCCAACCCGCGGGCACAAGCACTCAAATCGCGCATGCGTGGCTGACGCACCATGACGGCGGTTTGCGCAGCTGAGCCAACCTGCCTCAGTAAAACTGCGGCTGCTGGTTGGCAAGCAGTTAAATGAAAAAGAAAAGCGGATACATAGTGCTTGCCATTTTGAACCTCTATTTAAATGCCCCCAATAAAATTAACTTACAGGAATAAAAAAAAAAAAACACAAAGCACTTCTAAAAACATGAAAGGAAAGCAGGTGTATAGGTGCTACAACCTTCCCACATAAAAGCTCAGCCCGGTGCTCACACTGCTCAGACCTGGAGGCTGCTGACACCTCCAACATACCAGAATAAGGAAAGGGATGGTCGGCACTGGGAATGACATCCAAAAAATGGAATTTCTTTATTAAGTACAATGCTGTAAAACAGCCCACGCGTTTCGGACATTAGTCCTTAGTCATGGCTGATAAAAAAATGAAATCAGTAGGTTAATCATGTTATATGCCTGGCTTTTCATATGTCTACATTTCCGGTGATGTGTTTTATTGCACATCATGTTGGGATTATAAACTATGCATGCTATTTTGGATCACTTTTCATATGACTAGCTTTTCATATGCAAAAAAAAATATATATTTTTTTGTTTTTTTATTTGGATGTTTTTTATACATGATTCTTATTAATTTAATGTCCACCCAGTATCATCTTTATGAAGCACCCACTGGCATAGTGATGTTCTGTTTTGAGATAATATAAACCGTGCATGCTATTGTGAATTGCTTTTTATATGCCTGACTTTTTCTACGCTTACAACATTTTTTTTTTTTTTTGTAATGTGTTTCTTAAATGATTCTTATTAATTTAGTGTCTAGGCAGACATTCCCCTCCAGGTTTTTTTCCCTCCAGCGTTTTGTAGCTTCAGGCTTCAAGCATATTCAAGCTACAAAACGCTCAGGTGTGAATGGGGCCTTAAAGTAACGCAGTGCTGTATCACGAAAAATGGCCTGGTCATTAAGGAGGTAAATCCTTCCGGCACTGAAGTGTTTAATAAAGAAATACTATTTTGGATATCTTCTCGAGTGCCGACCATCCCTTTCCTTGCTTCTAAAAACACATCAGCCGGCTCTCCACTCTCTGCAGTGGCAGTCTAATGTTACGGGCTTGGCTCCTCCCTCCTAGACGCGTTGTGCCCTATGATTGGGCTCCCTCAGTAAAATGTTATGCGGTGCTACGGCTTGAGATACTGTAACATCTCTGTGTCTATTTATTTTTAGACACCATGCACAGAACACCTTCCGAGTGCCGCTAATAACATTAAAATCCATACACGTATAATGATAATAATAATTAAATATGTACAATATAAATAACACATCTTACAGAATCCAAAAATAACATAAAAAAGTGAAATACATAAAAATGAGTAAAATAATATTAAATATACCAAGACATACATTTAATGGACAGCAAAAGAAAATTATATATTTAACTATTATTAATAAAACAATTGTACCAAGGTAGAAGAATGATTAGAACAATCTTGTAGCTTTGAGAAGAAATTTGTCCAAAAAATTATGATAAAGAATTTATTAGAAGAGAGATCGAAGCAGCTAAAAATATAGAGAGAAAAGATTTAGTTGGAGAGAAGGATTTGGCAGTTTGTGTCTGTAAGGAGGAAGAAGAATTCAGAATTATATTCGATTTTAAAATGCAGAGTAATGGACCCTTTTACACGGGCTTTCCGATCAGGTCCACCTGTCAGTTTTTCAGCTGTACCTGATTGGATGCTCCATTCACCCCTATGGAGCAGCAGATGTCAGCGACAGTGACATCTCCGCTGACACCTGCTGCTATACGATCCGATCCTGTCTGTGAAATCCAGACGGTGACCCTATTTTCCATCCCTGTGGCGGATCGGATGAAAATGGACAGGCGGTCCTTTTTCATCGGATCTCCCCATAATCTGACAGGTCCATCTCTGCACAGTAAGCGAAAATGGATCTGTCATCCGCCTGCTCAGCAGGGATCATCCGAGCGATCCCCCGCTAAGCAAAGCAGAGTCCGCCGGGCGGACCACCCGTGTGAAAGGGGCCTAAGAAAGTGGAAAGTATTTTTAGGAAATATTGGAATATACGATTAAAGACAGTGCTGACAGCACAGCAGCCCCAAATATACAGAGGCTATTAAAAAGGAAGGAAGAGCATAACATCCAACTATCCTACCTGCTAAGCATGATAACTTGGGTTCAATAAGTACCAGCTCATCATAATTACAGATTACATCAATTAACTGTCGGTAAGGTCTTCCTCCGCTATCCCAGATATTACTATACAGTGGGGACCTAGTAGTACATATAAGATGGATAAACTTAATTTCTCCTTTAATTGTGGCTCACTAATGTATAAGAAAGCCTCCAAATCCTAGTTAAGGGGCCATATAAGCAGGGGCGCCCATTCATTAAGGGCACACGGGCGCCACCCCCCTATCCGCGCCGCCCCCGTATCCATGCGTCCGGCCACCATGCAGGGCACTGGACACAGGAATACCAATGGGGTATTTTTTTTTTAAGCACTTGATTAGAGCCAGAGGCTCTAATAGGCTTCAAAATAGGGTGGACTTCGCTATTGAGACACTGATCCTCCTCCCAGCCAATCAGGAAGTGGGTCTGAGACCCGTTTCCCAATTGGCCGAAAGGAGAAGCATGCCGCAGAGGAGGCGGGAGGAGACAGAAGCCACCGTGATGGCCACAGGGAGAAGAGGAAGCCGCCTGTAATGCCCACCGCCTGTGGTGCCCGCCACCTGTGATTTCCACAGCCCATGATGTGCACCACCTGGGTGAAGCACTGCCCGCCATAGATAGAATAAGGGATCCGGACCCGACCGATCGGACCAAGGGGGCTGTATGTGTTTGCCGCCCCCCCCCCCAAAAAATTTCCACCAACCGCCACTACATATAAGGATGTAAGTATGGCTTGGTCTTACCTGACCTACTGGACCTAATGGCTATAGGAATGTCATTGTTAACTGGCCAGGATGGCCGAGTCCACTTTCCTCTTTAAAACACTTATGATGGGTCATTTACTAACACACCAGTCCTGTATATATCACAGCCAAAATTTATAATAATCGTTTAGTCTCAGGGCTGCTTAAATGCCTGGTTTGATCATCTGTGCCAAGCTGCAAAGGCAGGGGGACTCTGGGCGAAAAGGCATCTACAGTATAGCCAAGTATTCTTGTCATATTTTCTAATGTTAATACATTTGTTATCTGTTTCTGTCATTACTTACAGTGGAGCTCCACCCAAAAGTGGAAACTCCACTTATTTGCCTCCCTCCCCCTTCAGTGCCATATTTGGCATCTTTCAAGGGGAGGGGGTAACACACTGGTGTCGGGAGGGGGGGGGGGGTTGTGGGGGGCTATAGCCCCGAGTGGGCCCCCAAAAAGCCCTGGGTCTCAGAATTCATAAAAATAATTATTAGCCTTCAACCATTTACACAGAGAACAGGGATCGATCTCCCGCTTACCCGGCGTGGCTGAGTGACCTACGCAAAGTCCCGCCTCCTGGACACGACTCCTATGGTGGACGTCCATCATAGGCGCCGCCGGGTCCAGGAGGCGGGAATGACACTGCAGCCATGATGGGCACTGGGAAATCACTAAAGTAAGGAGAGGATCTTGCGCTCAGAGAAGCTGTGTACCGAAGATAGATAGACAAATCTAGACTGCTGCCCTCCAAGTGTTCTCCTCCGAAGAGGAGAGTAATAAATATAACAAGTGTGTCAGGAGGTGGCGCTGTCTGTAAATATATGCAATTTATAAAACATGTGTGGTGATTAACCTCGAAAAGTGTATAGTTTCTTATATATAATAAAGTGAATTTGTGTGCAAATACTGGAAAGTGCATAAAGTGCTTATTACCATAAAATAAGTATTTCACAATAATAAATGAAATTAATATTATAGGTGTCCGTAAAAGTCCGTAAAAAGTGGTGTGCAATTCACAACACCCCTCTCACTTTCGCAAGAGGTATATCTGACCCTCTAGGGGTGTCTGTGTATTCCTTTCAGCATATAGTGGGAAATACAAAATATCTCATGTAGGAATAGGTCCGTAAAAAGTCAGTGTCCGTAGAAGTCCGTAAAAATGCCGTCTTTCCTAAACAACACTATCACTTCTCAAGAGATACAACCGACTTCCTGTAGGTGTCTGTGTATTCTTTCTACAATCCAATTTATATTGTGGAATCCCTTATAAGTCCGTATACTGTCCGTAACAGCCCACTTCAACCATACTATAAGTGATCACAGCTGCTGTCGTGGTTAGATATGCGATGATACAAAGGTAAACTTATTTCAAATATATCCTTGGTTATAGAAATTCAGTTAAAAGGTGACATTCCGTGCATAACTGGTTAATCCTCTAGCATAGAAATGGTGACTTCACTGGTGCTCCCCGCTTGTGCCCTCACTTACCAGAATCTTCCTACCCCTACAGGGGTGATGCACCTTTGGTAAATGGGGTCTTTGATGTTGTCTTTGTTCCTCAGGTGTCCTGCTGTTGTTTTTTCCTGCGGGAAGAAGTTTCATGACAGGGGACGGAAGGAGAATCCAACATTCAACGTAGGAGACAAGGTTTGGCTGTCGGCTTTGAATCTTCGACTTTCTTGCCTTCCCAGAAGCTGGGACCAAGATTCATTGGGCCTTTTGAAATCAAGAGGATGATAAATCCTGTGGCCTTTGAATTGTCTCTCCCCAGTTCTTACAAAATTCATCCGGTATTTTATGTATCCCTACTGAAACCTGCAGTGCCTAGTCCTTTTCCAGAAAGAGGAAGTACCACCAGGGCCGGTGCAAGGATTTTTATCTACTCAGGCGAAAGTACATTTTGGTGCCCCTCCCCTCCACGATGCAACCCCCAACCCCCATATGGCCGGGCACAGTGTGGAAGTTTTAGTTTGCCTCACCTGCCAGCTGCCCATAAGCGGGAGATGGGATTATGCATTCCCTGCTTCCCCTCACTGGCTATGGGCAGCTGGCAGGTAAGGCTTCTTTGACAGGAACGTCTGCTTTGATGTCCTAATATGCTGTGTATATTAGCACATTATGGTATATACCGGCAGGGGGGCTCTAAAAAGAAAAAAATATATACTGGACTTTACTCCAATTTTAAAGATGAAATTTAGCTTTAAAAAAAAAATTGGTTTAGCAAGCTTACCAGTAGTGAAGGTTATCCCTGGAGAATCTTCTGTGCAGGGATGCCCCATCTTCTTCTACTCTCGGAACGTATGCTGCGAGGGTTAATGGCTTTGGGTCTCCCCCATTCACAAATCACCTCCCAGCACACCCACCTAGCCTCTAATCACCCCCCCCCAGCACACCCACCTATGCCCTAATAACTCTCCCAAAACACCCACCTATGCCCTAATAACTCCCCCAAAAAACCCACCTATGCCCTAATAACTCACCCAGCACACCCACCTATGCCCTAATCACCGCCCCAGCACACCCACCTATGCCCTAATAACTCCCCCTGGCACACCCACCTAGCCTCTAATCACCCCCCCAGCACACCCATCTAGCCTCTAATCACCCCCCCAGCACAACCATCTATGCCCTAATCATCCCCCCCCCAAGCACACCCATCTATGCCCTAATCACCCCCCCAGCACACCCATCTATGCACTAATCACCTCCCCAGCACACCCATCTAGCCTCTAATCACCCCCCCCCCAGCACACCTGTGATATTATCATTATTCTTAATCTTCATGGTGTTTCCGGATATCTGGCTGCAGTGCATGCTGAGGGCGGATCTGAAGGATTTAAGCCCGCCCACATGTGACTACGTCGTTGTGCATCAGGTACAAACACTCCTTGGCATCTCTACGTAGAAGCCGAGGAGTGTGCAAAAAGCAAGCACCGCCCCTGTCCTTAACTTCATTGCAGGACGGAGAGGGGAGGTCCCAGGCAGAGCTACACAGTAGACTAGACTGCACTGCGCACCTGTGCGGAGGAGGGGAGGAGGGGAGGGTGGATGGATGGATGCTGGGAGAGGGAAGTCTCGGCCTACTTAGTACGCCGCCTATCGATATGGCAATGTGTGTGGGTGGCCGTGCTTAGTCACGGGACACGGCTCAGCAGTGCACTCGCGAAAACGTGAGATAGTTCCCAATAGGAAATCGGGTGTCAAGTTTTACCGCCCCTGGGCTGCCTGGAGCCCTAAGGCAGCTGCCTGACCCGCCTTATGCTGGCGCCGGCCCTGAGTACCACCACCCCCCATCTTGGTTGAAGGCGAGACTGAATTTGAGGTGGAAACTATCTTGGATTGTAGGAAAAGAGGCAGACGGGTGCAATAACTAGTCAAGTGGAAGGGATACCCGCAGGAAGACAATTCCTGGGAACCTGCTAGCAACATGCACTCACCACGCTTGATTCAGGCCTTCCAGAAGAAGTATCCAGAAAGATGGGCCAGTCTGGGCATCCGGAGGCTGCCCCTTGGGGGGGGCACTGTCAGAGAAGTAACAATAGAGTGCCGAACGTTCGTTCCAATAGAAATCGGAATGGTCGTTCCAATCGGAACATTCGTACGCTGGTGCGCCTGCGCAGCAGAGCGGGACTACGCACACGCGGGTGCACGGCGCGCCAATGAGCCCTGAGGCGGCCCTATTTAAGATGAACCCTGACTGCAGCAAGACGCTGGATCATCTTCAGTCTTTCTTCTGCATCTGCACCAGTGTTCTGTTGCTGCGACCTCTGTTGTGACCCAGCTTACTCCTTGGACCTGCTCCTGCTCTTCTCCCCTGGCTTTTGACCCCGGCTCTGCTTGACCACGGCTACCTCCTCCTGTGTTTTGACCCCTGGCTTGCCTAAAGGACTTTGCTAGCTTCTCCAGTGTTTTGACCCCTGGCTTGCCTAACAGGATTTTGCTACCTTCTCCTGTGTTTGACCCCTGGCCTGCCTAAAGGAGTTCGCTTCTGATCACCTGTGTATGACCGGGCTTGCCCTCCTGACCTTTCGGCTCTGGTTACCAGCTCCACCTGCTGAGCTGCAGGAGTGTCAAGAGATCAGAGGTCATCTGAAGTGTGACGTGGAAGAATTATTGTAAAATTCTGTATGTGCCAGGTAGGTCAGTATAGGGGTCAGGTAGGTCAGTGTAGGGGTCAAGTAGGTCAGTGTAATGGTTAGTGTAGGGGTCAGGTGGGTCAGTGTAGGGGTCAGGTAGCACAGTGTAATGGTTAGTGTAGGGGTCAGGTGGGCCAGTTGTAGGGGTCAGGGGAGTTAGTGTAGGGGTCTGGTAGGTCAGTGTAGGGGTCAGGTCGGTCAGTGTAGGAATCAGGTAGGTCTGTTTAGTGGTCAGCATTGATGGGCACTGGTGAGCCAGGCAGCAACCAGCAAGTGAGCCTACCCCCCGACCCTTAATGCCGGGCTTGGACTTTAAAATGTGGGAGGGGTTAGCAAATTTACCTTCGGGCTGAAGCCCCTGGTCTTTTTCCCACCTAGCAACACCCCTGGGGGAATGGATAAATGCTTTTGACAGGTACCTGCTCCCAGTTCCGGGTGATTTCATTGTGGCGAGATAACCTGGAAGTTTGGCCCTCCGCCTTCCAACGCTGCTGGGCTATTCACAAAGCGCAGCGTGGTTTGCACATGCGCAGTAGGGAAGCGGCAGTGAAGCCGCAAGGCTTCGCTGCCGGTTTCCCTTACAATCAATGGTGGTGGCAGCACCCGAGAGCCGATGGAAAAATCGGCTGGAGTGTGGACATTGCGGGATCCTTGGACAGGTAAATCTCCTAATATTAAAGAGGAAGTAAAGTTTTCCTTTTTAATTGCACCTGAAGGTAAGCGTATAATAAGACTTACCTGTAGGTACAGTAAATATCTCCTAAACTTGTACCATTTAGGAGATATTTACTGTATAGGGGTGGGCTAGGGCAGTATATGGACAGACTAGGGTAATAAATGGACAGGCTAAGGTAGTACATGGACAGGCTAGGGTAGTACATGGACAGGCTAGGGTAGTGCATGGACAGGCTAGTGTCCATCAGTGCCCATCAGTGCCCACCAGTGCAGCCTATCAATGCCCATCAATGTCCATCAGTGCCACCTCATCAGTGCCCACCAGTGCAGCCTATCAGGGCCCAACAGTGCCACCTCATCAGTGCCCATTAGTGCAGCCTATTAGTGTCCATCGGTGCCGCCTCATCAGTGCCCACCATTGCAACCCATCAGTGCCACCTCATTAATGCCAACCAGTGCAGCCTATCACTGCCCATCAGTGTCCATCACTGCCACCTCATCAGTGCAGCCTCATCAGTGCTCACCAGTGCAGTCTATCAGAGTCCATAAGTGCCCACCAGCACAGCCTATCAGTGTCCATCAGTGTCCATTCGTGCCAACTCATCAGTGCAGCCTCATCAATGTTCATCAGTGCCACCTCATCAGTACTCTCCAGTGCAGCCTATCAGTGTCTATCAGTGCAGCTTATAAGTGCCCATCAGTGCCACCTCATCAGTGCAGCTTATCAGTGCCCACCAGTGTAGCCCATCTGTGCAGTCTATCCGTGTCCATCAGTGCAGCTTATCATTGCCCATCAGTGTCCCCTCAGCAGTTCCCCCTCATCAGTGCAGCCTATGAGTGCCCATAAGTGCCAGCTCATCAGTGCCCATCAGGGCAGAATATGAGGTAAATTAGTGCTGCCTCATCAGTGCCCATCAGTGCAGCCTGTTACTGCCCACCAGTGCAGCCTCATCAGTGCCCACCAGGGCAGCTTATCAGTGTCCATCAGTGCCACCTCATCAGTGCCCACCAGGGCAGCATATCAGTGCCACCTCATCAGTGCCCACCAGTGCTGCCTATCACTACCGCGGCTGCCTCATCAGACAATCCACAGGCAGCCATCACTTTGGGGAGAAGGACCTACCTGCCAGTCAGCTCACTCCACATCCGAACCACACTCCAGGGATGTGAGCACTGCCACTCCCGCTCCAAACTCATCACCTGCAGCCTCGGCCTTTTCCTCCATATGGACTGCATTGGGAAGAGTACTTGTGCTGTAGCCTGTTATCTTATGCTGTGATGTGCTCTGGGCAGCCCAGCTTTCCAGCCGGGAAACCTTCTCCGCTCCTTTCCTAACCCATGTGCCGCTCTGGCTCAGCCTCCGCCCCACAAGCCATGCTCACCCGCTCCAAACCAATGCCACTTGTTGTGACTCATCCTGCTCAGCTGCTCGCTAGGTTACACAGGAGCAGCAGGAGAGGAGGTAGAGAGACCGTATTGTGCAGGCAGTGACTGTATAATGCTGACTGCTGCGCTGCCTGTTGTTCCCGTCAGCGGCTGCAGCACTGAGACTGACACTGAGCTCAGCTATGCCATTACTGGCTGGTGGGTGGGCGGCAATAGCATACTTGTCACACTCACACTGCATTTCCGGCGACAGCAGAACATATAGAGGTGGCGGCGGGGCCGCGGCCACCCCTGCTTGAACTGCCACCTGGGTCCAATGGACCCACCGGGGCCTATGGTAGGGCCAGCCCTGGTTGTATCCCTTTGTCATAATGTGCAAAACATCTGGCCATAGGCCCAGTCACGACATCCCTGGCCGTAGGCTTTAGTATTTCAAAAATAAAATAATGACCACAATCACAACACAGGTTCCTGTTCATTCCCAAACGGAAGCATAGTAAATATTGTTTACTATACTTCTGTTATGAATGAACACAGGAGTGAGCAATATTGATCGCTCACGGTGTTCATTGAAGAAAGGAAGGATATGACATATTTACCAGTCTCCATCCTGAACCAGATTCTCTGGTTTGTTTAGTATAACCACAGGATGGCGCTGTGCATACCAGGGTAACAATGTGCCACTTCCTAATTAACTGGGGAATTGTTGCAAAACATTGAAGATTGGACTATATAGGCACAACAGTAACCAATATTTAAAATACATTAACTTTATTTATCCATGATTAAAAGAAACAATAATTGCTTAAAATCACAATGATGATTGAATGTCTGTAAAGTGCATTAAACACCACTAGTTATACATCAATAACAGCATTCAATAAATAAGTATTTTAAATATTGGTTACTGTTGTGCCTATAAAGTCCAATCTTCAATGTTTTGCGACAATTCCGCAAGATGAACGGAGCCCAGTGGGCCCAGGGATTAGTGGAGCCCAGTGCTGGAATTTGTTCTGTCACTGGGCTCTGGGATTTAGCCTGGATCCGTGAGACGCTGGAATTTCAATGAAATCTTGGGATGGCCCTGCCCATTCTGGAATGGTTGAGAGAGGTATGCCACTATTTTATTCTACAGGGCCTCTGCTTTGAGAAAATATATCATTTGTAAAGCGCTGTGCAAACTGTTGGTGCTATATAAATTCTGTATAATAATAATATAATTGTTTTGGGGGTTAAAGTAATTTCTAGCAAAAAATACAGACATTAACTGGTTCCCCACCGTGCGCCGTCTTTTCACGGCGGCAGTGGGGGAGCCCTGCGCGAATCGCCGTAAATAAGCGGCGATTCGCATTTGGCCACCAGGGAGCGCGCGCGCTGTCCGCCGGCGAGCCGCGATGAGCGGCTACAGAGAAAGAACGGGGAACCGCCGATGTAAACACGGCGGTTCCCCGCCCTGTCAGTGGGGCATGAGAGATCTACTGATACCTGTCACTGGGATCAGTTAGATCTCTCATGCCCATGTTAGCCCAACACCCCCACAGTAAGAACACACCCAGGGAACACGATTAACCCCTAGCTCTCCCCCTGCAGGTTAACCCCTTCACTGCCAATGACATTTAGACAGTAATCAGTGGACATTTAAATTTATGATCGCTGAATAAATGTCATTGGTCCCAAAAAAGTGTCAAAATGTTCCGACATGTCCCCTCCAATATCGCATTACCGCTAAAAATCGCAGATCGCCGCCATTACTAGTAAAAAATTAAAAAAAAATAAAAACCCCAGAAATTAATTCTCACCATCCGTAAACGCGGCCACTTTTGCGCAAACCAATCAATAAACGCCGATTGCAATTTTTTTTATCGCAAATATGAGGAATTATATAAATCGGCCAAAAATGGTGAAAAAAAATGTTTTTTTATATTTTTTTTTTGGATTTGAATTTTAGCAAAAAGTAAGAAATTTGGGTTTTTTTGCAAAATGGCCGCTCTTCTTTTGTTTATAGCGGCGATCAGAAATGACGCAGCGGTGATCAAATACCACCAAAAGAAAGCTCTATTTGTGGGAAAAAAAGGTCGCAAATTTTGTTTGGGTACAACGTCGCACGACCACGCAATTGTCAGTTAAAGCGACGCAGCGCCGAATCGCAAAAAGTGCTCTGGTCCTAAAGTGGGAAATTCTTCCGGGGCTGAAGTGGTTAAAGTGTGTGTGAAAATTGCAAAATTGCCCTGGTAGAAAAGTGGTAAATGTTAATGCAAGTAAACCAGAAAAGCCTATAGTAATGTGACTGACTAGCTAGCAATTGGAAAACTACAGCATATTCTTACCTGTGAAACCTTGTGGCTGAATATGATACTTGCAAGCATAGCCAGGCCTAACAGGGGCACAAGCAGCATGGATCGCCACCTGCTGGCTGAAAAAGGATTAAGCTAGACAACATTTGCAATGCTTTCTGTCTAATACAGTTGTACCTCGGTTCACTAACCTAATTCGTGAACCGACCCTGGTCGCAAACCAAGGCATATTTTCCCATAGGGTTCAATGTAAATCAGGTTAATCCGTTCTGAACTTTTTTTTTGTTTTTGAACCACAAAGCTGTGAAAAAAGTACAAACAGTATGAAGAGAGAGACCACTAACCTTGCCCATTCTTGTCACCTGCATTTGCACTTTGCATATTCTTGTCACCTGCATTATCTTTGGATGTACAGTACAGTATGTATGTGCTAACAAGCACACCAAAAGCTGCTCAATACTGTACTGTAAGTGTTTTAACAGCACTATGCACTTTCAGTGTCTCACTGTGACCCGCAATCTCACCAGAGCAGAGAAAATCGCTGCAAATCGTGTTTGTGAACCGAAGCGGAGTTCACGAACTGAAGCAAATTTTTGTGAACTCCTCTGTTCATGAACAGAGTTGCTCGTAAACAGAAGCGTTTGTGAACCAAGGTATCACTGTATACTAAAATTGCCTTTTTTAATTTTGTAAATGTTGTAACCATTCTTTAAAGCGGAGCTCCACCCATAAATGGAACTTCTGCAGATCGGATTCCTCCTCCCCTCCGGTGCCACATTTGACACCCTTCGGGTGGGAGCGGATACCTGTCAAATTCAGGTACTTGCTCCCACTTCCGGGGAATGATCCCCGCACAACG
>BLSH010153690.1:153093-166810 GCA_018402905.1 Glandirana rugosa
CGCCCCCCCCCCCCCCCCTCACTGTCTTCTGGGAGACACAGAGGTCCCAGAAGACAGCAGGGATCATTCTGAATGCGCATTGTGAGTAGAAAACAGGCTGAGAAGCCGCAAGACGCCGGGGCCTGCACCCGGAGCCGGTGGGCAGGTCGGCTTCAGGTGCCGACATTGCGGGCTCCCTGGACAAGCAAGTGTCCATATATTAAAAGTCAGCAGCTGCAGTATTTGTAGCTGCTGACTTTTAATTTCTTTTTTCCCAGGCGGAACTCCACTTTAATGTAATTTTTTCCTCCCTATGTAACAGTGAAATTGCATATATGAAAGTTCTCCAAGTATTTCAGTGAGTTAAAAAGATAAGGGCTTGGGCTGGCCATTCCTTGCACAAAGTGTCACTCCTGCGACAAGTGTTTTGGCACACATTGCCTAACTGAACTCTTTCTGCCTTGCTAAGAATTTGAAACTGCTGTCTATACTTGCTTGTTTGTTTATTTTTTGAAAGTGACACTTTGTATTTCGCTGCCTTGAACAAGATCAAACATTTTAACCTTATCCTATTGCCCCCTCCTGCATTGCACTCTGTCCAGGCCAGTTGTAAACCCCCACCCTGCCCATGAGCCTGGTTTTATCAGCTCCTAATTGAATAATTGTCAAACCCCCCCCCCCCACACCATCCCAGTATAAATGTAGTTCAATCTCTGGGACGCTGGCGAGGGCTTGGGCTGGCCACTTCTTGCGCAAAGTGTTCACTCCTGCGACAAGTGTTTTTCAGGCAATTTGACTAAGGCACTTCAACACAAAAGCAAGTATAGACATTAGTGTTCCACACCGATTTGCCAGGAAGTTTCCTTCATCGTCTAACTTTCCTCAGCCTTCCTTCTATTCCCCTCCCTCCACCCTCCATCATGCTCACACTAATCTTCTTTTCTATAACGTCCTCTCTCCTCAAACTCTCATTTCTTTACCCTCCTTGCCAGCCCGCAACCTGTACATATCTTCCTCACGTCTGCCCACTCAATATTGCTGCACTTACCACCTCCTGCTCATTCTAGTCCCACGCAGTGTCACCACTTCCACTCCACTACAGCATCTGCCCTCCTATAAATCCCACTCCCACCTTACCACCCTCACCCTCCTACTACTCCTAATTTCTGGGGACATCACACCAAACCCCAGTCCTCCTACACCCTATTCCCACCTCCAAAATTGGTGGTCTACCTCCAACAGTAGTCGTAACCCCCACTTTCTCATGCCAATTCCCCTGATTCCGCAAGTTGGCTCCCCCCTTACGTGTTCTCTCTGGAATGCCCGCTCAGTCTTCAACAAAATAGCCTCTGTCAATGACCTTTTCCTCTCCAACTCCCTAAATCTATTTGCTATTACCAAAACTTGGCTCCAGGAATTCGACACTACATCACCAGCTGCCCTGTCCCACAGTGGCCTCCTCTGGACTCACTCACCCAGACCCAGTGGACGGAAAGGTGGCGACATCGGACTTCTCCTCTTCCCACAATGCACCTTCCAGGTTCTTCCCTCACCTCCCTCCCTTTCCCCCTGCTCTTTCGACGTGCACTGCATTCGTCTTTTCTCTCCAGCTTGTCTGAGGGTTGCAGTCATTTATCGGCCTCCTGGACCAGTGTCACACTTTCTGGACGACTTCTCCGCATGCCTACCCTATTTTCTATCCTCTGATATACCTGCCATCATCCTAGGTGACTTTAACATTTCAAACAATATTAATACCGCAACCACTTTTCAACTACTCAACCTAACCTCCTCTTTTAACCTAACGCAATGGACACAAGCCACCACTCTCTCCAACGGCAACATTCTTTACCATGTATTCTCCCATCACTGCACCCCCTGCAACCTCTCTAAAACCCCCTTTCCTCTCTCTGATCACAACCTTATCCATTTCACACTCTCTCTGTCTCGTACCTCCCATGCTGCCAACCTACAAATCACTACCCGCACAAACCTTCGCCACCTCAACCCTTCCCTCCTTCATTCTGCTACTGATGGCCTCTATGACAAAATCGCACATCTGTCCTGCCCAGACCAAACCACTTCCATCTACAACAACACACGGTCATCCTCCTTAGACGCACTTGCTCCCCTTTTTGCACGCAAAGCTAGGCCTCATCTGCCACAACCCTGGCAAACAGAAGACACCAGAAGTCTCAAGAGACGCAGCTGTGACGAGATCTCTCAGAAGTGTGGATGGGTACCTGTCAAAAACAGGTACCTGCTCCCCTCCCCCCCAAGAGGTGCACACCAAATGTGGCACCGGAGGGGGGGGAGGAGGCTGATAAGCGGAGCTTCCACTTTTGGGGGGATCTTTGCTTTAAAGTGGTTCTAAAGCCTCAAGGTATTTTACCTTAACCACTTGCTTACTGGGCACTTAAACCCCCCTCCTGCCCAGACCAATTTTCAGCTTTCAGCGCTGTCACATTTTGAATAACAATTGCGCGGTTGTGCGACGTTATACCCAAACAAAATTGTTAGAATTTTTTTCCCACAAATAGAGCTTTCTTTTGGTGGTATTTGATAACCTCTGCGTTTTTTATTTTTTGCACTATAAACAAACAAAGAGCGACGATTTTGAAAAAAGAACAATATTTTTTACTTTTTGCTATAATAAATATCCAAAAAAAAAAAAAAATTATTCATCAGTTTTGGCCGATATATATTCTTCTACATATTTTTGGTAAAAAAAAAAATCGCAATCGGCGTATATTGATTGGTTTGCACAAAAGTTATTGTGTCTACAACTATGGGAATTGATTTATGGCGTTTTTATTATTATTATTTTTTTTTTACTAGTAATGGCGGCGATCTGCGGTTTTTAACGGGACTATGACATTGCAGCGGACATATCGGATATTTTTTACACTTTTTTGGGACCACTGACATTTATACAACGATCAGAGATTTAAATAACCATCGATTACTGTATAAATGTCACTGGCAGGGCAGGGGTTAACACTAAGGGGGCAATCAAGGGGTTAACTGTGTTCCCTGTGTGTGTTCTAACTGTATGGGGGCTGGGCTGGCAGGGAAATAACAGATCTCACTGATCCTGATCACAGGGATCAGTAGATCTGTTATGTCCCCCCTCACAGAATGGAGAACCACCATGTTTACATTGGCGGTTCCCCGTTCTGCCACTCTATTAGGTGATCGCGGGTCTCCAGCGGACATCGAGTCCGCCCGACCCGCAGCGTGCGACAGGCATGAGAGCGCGTCGCCGCCGGCTGTGAGTGTGCGCGGGGAGCGTGCAAAGGGGCAGACGTCCATGGACGTCCCCCCCGGCAATTCAGATCCGCGCTGTAGCTGTCTTTCAGCTATATCGCGGATCTGTACTGGTTAATGCACTATATGCAATAAAGTGGTTGTAAACTCTGTTACACCACTTGTACCTACAGGTAAGCCTATAATGATGCTTACCTGTAGGTACCGTTAATATCTCCTAAACTTTTCACAGTTTAGAAGATATTCACTATATACACTGCTGCCGACGTCATCGGAGCATGCGCTCTGAAGAAATGGCCCATGCGCAGGAGTGATGTCATTATGGCTCCACAGTGCCGGAGCCCGCAAACCTGGAAGAAATGCTGGGAAACATGTCGGCCATGATAGCGGTGTGCGGGGACCGCTGCAACAGCTTTGTTCTAAGGTAAGTATTTCATAATGAGCTAGTATGCAATGCATACTAGCTCATTATGCCTTTGACTTGCAGGTTGTGTTTTGTTTTTTTTCTCTTTAAGGTAAAAAAACCTTTGGTGCTGCAGGAGCACCCCAGACCACCCCCCCACCCTATTTCTTACCAGTCCGATCCAATCCAGCAATGTGCAAGAAAGCAGCGGCTCTCACTGCTGTCTCCCTCCCCATTGGGCAGATTTATAGCAGCGGCAGCCATTACATACCGCTGCTGTCAATCAAATGTTGTGATGAGGGAGTGGGGGGGAGCCTGGAGAACTGGCAGGGGATCCCAAAAAAGGAGGATCAGGGCTGCTCTGTGAAAAACCATGTTTGTTATTATAGTTTAAAAAAAATGGAAGGTAGGTTGAACTTCTTAGTTTCAAAGAAAATTCTGCAGTTCTAAAGAAACTGTGCCCTCTTCCTAATGTCACTGATGATTTAGCTGAGACTAAAAAAACTGGTGAGAAATGTATGGCATGTGAGAACTTTCTTGTGGGTGGGGCCTACTCATCCTGCAGGTGGGGGTATCTTTTACCGTGTACGCGCACTTCGATTCTGCCCCGCGATCTCAAATTCATTCATTCATTCATTTTCAATGGCACTTAAACACGGTGCAGTTTTGCCGCGATTATTGTGAGGCAATCGCCGTGATGTACGAAGCTTGTCGCACAAAAAAAGCAGGAGCGTCTTTTGATCAGCAGGCTTTGTGCGTTCCAGTTTGCCTCATGATTTATCGCAGTAAGACCACACTACGTTTAGGTGCCATTGAAATGAATGGCACCCAAACATGCGTTGTGTGATTGCAGTTTAATTTGAGATCATTGGCAGAATTGCAGTGATTCTACCTGGGATCCCAAATGGCCACATGCAAATGGAACCTAAAAGGTGTAAGTCCATAACTGGTGTACTCCAAAGCTGAAGGATTCTTCTGACGTTCCGAGGGACTACATGGCACAGCAATCACTTCTCAACATTGCATGAGCAGGCTCTCTCCTGAGATTACATCTTTAGGCTTGGCCTCTGTCTTCTTCTTATGCAGGCAGCTCTGAGCAGAGCTCTCCCCCTTTTTATTTACAGCACAGCATACCTCCCAACTTTTTGAGATGGAAATGAGGGACATCTACTAGCAAGTAAAGATAGGCTCGGGCGTGGTCACAAGTGCACGTACCCGAACCCGCCGGGAAGTGAACCCTGCACTGCGCCAATCACAGGCAGTGAGACATTTCCCCGATGCGCGGCTGCATCGATCGGGGAATGTCTCATTGCCTCTGATTAGTGCAGTGCAGGGTTCACTTCCTGGCAGGCACGTGCACTTGCAAACAAGCCCGAGCCCATCCTTGCTAGCAAGAGTATGTAGGCATAGGACCCCCCCTTAAAGGAGAATTAACCAAAAAAAAAAAGGTTAAAAACACAAGGTTTTTTTTTTACCACTACTTTTCCTTTGTATTGGCTCTTGAAATGTACAAATGCAGCAATTTAGAAACTGGATGAAAGGTTTGGCACTGGAAACACTTTTTGAAAGATAAATTGTGCATTTTATATACAGCTACACTATATTGTCAAAAGTATTGGGACACCTGCCTTTACACGCACATGAAATTTAATGACGTCTTAGTCCGTAGGGTTCAATATTGAGTTGGCCCACCCTTTGCAGCTATAACAGCTTCAACTCTTCTGGGAAGGCTGTCCATAAGGTTTAGGAGTGTGTCTATGGGAATGTTTGACCATTCTTCCAGAAGCGTATTTGTGAGGTCAGGCACTGATGTGGACGAGAAGGCCTGGCTCGCAGTCTCCACTCTAATTCATCCCAAAGGTGTTCTACCGGGTTGAGGTGCAGGCCAGTCAAGTTCCTCCATCCAAATTCGCTCACCCATGTATTTATGGACCTTTGCTTTGTGCACTGGTCCAAATCATTTGGTGAAGGGGGAATTATGGTGTTGGGTTGTTTTTCTGGGGTTGGGCTTGGCCCCTTAGTTCCAGTGAAGGGAACTCTTAAAGCTGTAGTAAACTCCCCTCCTCAAACACCTGTGGTGCAGCGTTTCCAAAGCGCTGCCCATTAATTTCTATGGGCAGGGCTGTTTAGGAGCAGTGTATACACCGCACCGCCCCAAAAATGCTGCTTGCAGGACTTTTTATCCCGTCCCGCAAGCGCACCGCCCAGTGTGAAAGCTCTCGGGCTTTCACACTGGGGCTGCAGGGGAGGCAGTTTTCAGGTGCTTTACAGGTGCTATTTTTAGCAGTAAAGCGCCAGAAAACCACCCCAGTGTGAAAGGGGTTTTAACATTCTACATTATTATTTCCCCCTTTGGATGTTTCCTACTTGGCGCCATGGTAACTATTGTCTTTCGCGTTTGCAGTGCAGTGTGCTTCCGCCCTTTCTTTTTGTCAGAGTAAATAGGCAATCTCCTCCTTGTTTGTGAATTAACCTGTAGTCACGTGGGAGTGTGATGCCACAGAGAGGAGATCACGGAGCCACGGCATATCAAGGAATGGACTGACGGCACGTATAGCGTGCCGTGAACAGAGGTCAATGGATGCATGCGCCCGTGACGTCATAAAATGGAACAGCGACGATTACTAGAAAACTGAGAAGATTAGAATCCATCCACACACAGCGATTTGTAAAGCTTTTAGTAATGATTTAAATAGGGAAAATGTATCAGGGAGAGTTTCCTTCCCCTTTAAGGCGTCAGCATTAAGGGTGGGCTCGGGCGTATTCCGAAGCGAACGTGCACGACTCCGCCAGGAAGTGAACCCTGCGCTGCGCTAATCACAGGCAGGGAGACATTCCCCAATCGCTGCAGCCGCAAATCGGGGAAATGTCTCCCTGCCTACACAGGGTTTACTTTCTGAAGGGCTCGGGCATGTGCACTTGTGAACATGCCCGAGCCCATCCTTACTGCTGGCAATAACACAACAGAACAAATTGTGCACAGAAGCAAATAATACATAAATTGCCATACTGAGTGATTAATATAGTAGAAAACACATCATACAAGAAACAAGTCCAAAGTCAAGTTGGATGGGGAATGCAAATGTCCTTCAAATTATTCAAAGCAAGTAATGACCAAATACCCAGGTGCACCTTCCACCGTGTATAGACGAGATATGCTCTTACCAGATTCCAAGACTCAATATTATAGGAGTCTGAAAAGGCATGGATTCACAACTCATAGCTGATCCACTCACAGGGAAGAAGCAGGGATGGTGTCATGGATGGTTCCGCTGAATTTTAGGTATTTCTCATAAGCACTGTAAAAGGAAGAAAAAACTCACATAGCGTAAAATCGTATGATAATTTATTAAAAGAAAGCGTTGCTAGCAACTTACACAAGTTCAGTGTAAAAAGCGTGTAGATATAAAATTCCAGACTGGTATCCGTCGATCGGAAATCCAAATGGCGTGGTATCAATGGACAAAGACTGTGCCCTACATGTTTCGTCATAAGTGACATCATGGGGACGTAATGTCTTCTCTAATGCTCTGTTCACAGCTATGATGAATGGCGTCACCTTTAGGTAACCCATTCCTTTCAGTGGGCTGCCCTATGCACGAAAAAAGCATAAAAGAAGTGTCTGACCCTTTTTAAAAATCGTGGCACAATAAAATACATGCCACTTTGTTATGATGTGCTTTGGTGCACATGACCATATGTGCATATTAGTAAAATGCATGGGGGTGCAATTAGGCACTGCTGTGGAGCTGTAAAATGGCTGTGCATATTTGCGTGTATTGCTGCAACACACAAGTGTTAATGTAACCTGACTTGTACACGTTTCTACTTCTTGATATTCAAAGCGGAGTTCCACCCGATGACTTTTAACAATCGGCCACTCACCTGTCCCTCATTCCAGCGATGCGGCCACCTGAGGGTTCGCTCCCCTCCCCCTCCCCTCGGCAGCGCCGGCATCACAAAGCCGGACGGTCACTGCGCATTCGCGAGTCGCGCTGCGCCTTGTGAATGGCTCGGTGCATCTTCTGGTACCTGTGACGTGTCCCAGAAGATCGCGAGGGGGGGGGGGGGGGGGGGGTAAACTTCCTTCCGGCTCCCCTGCGCCAGGAGAGGAAGTGGACCTGGGACCCTGGGGGGTCACCTTCCCTTAAAGCGGAAGTTCCACTTTTGGGTGGAACTCCGCTTTAACAGTGAACCAAAAGCAGCCAACCTTCCAATGTGTGAATGGATTCTATACATAATTATGGATTAGAGGATATGAATACATCAGATGGTGATTGAGATGATAGAACTGGCATCCTCAAGAAGGTTTGCTGCATGTGCTGGAAACCCTGAGCTAATACACTGACAAATAGACAATTGCTGGGAACCAACATGCAGGGACAGAGGGAGGCGGAGGAATTAGGCAGCTGCACGCTCACCCGGAAGCGCTATCGATAGGCTGTGTTGTGAAGCCACTAGCGGCTTGCACCCACGTGGTTGTCGCTTTGCTCTCTGGTGCTTCAGCGGCTGAACATGGCAGCGGAGAAGAGAGGTCGGGGCAGCGTTCTGTTCACCGGGTACCGGTCTCTGGGCTTGTACTGTAACCACATCCCCCATGTAGTCAGATACCACAAGAGGCACAAGGAGTTCTACGTGGTCACCGCCGTGGGAAAAAGCTTCCTCACTTACAATGTGAGTAGGATACAATGCTAATCTCGTGGTGTCACCCCCAGGCTGAGGCTGCAGGGAGCCCAGTGTCAGCAGCACACCCAGCTATCTTCCTATCTAGGGTTGCCACCTCACCCCTTTAACCACTTGCTTACTGGGCACTTAAACCCGTCTCCTGCCCAGACCATTTTTCAGCTTTCAGCGCTGTTGCACTTTGAATGACAATTGCGCGGTCATGCTACACTGTGCCCAAATTAAATTTTTATCATTTTCTTCACACAAATAGAGCTTTCTTTTGATGGCATTAAATTACTGCTGGGTTTTTTATGTTTTGCTAAAATGAAAAGAGACCGAAGATTTAAAAAAACAAAACCGTTTCATAGTTTGTTACAAATTTTTGAAAACGGGTAATTTTTCTCCTTCATTGATTTGCACTGATGAGGCGGCACTGAAGGGCAATGATAGGTGGCACTGGTAATGAGGCACTGATGGGCATTGATTGGTGGCACTGCTGGGCAAAGGTAGGTGGGAAATGATAGGTGGCACTGGTGGGCACAGACAGCCATCCGCGGCTCTCTGTGCGAGGGACTAATGTCCCTCTGACAGAAGTCGGCGGTGATTGGCCTTTTTTTTTTCCCCTCACGCTGTCAGCTTGAGGGGGAAAAAAAACGATCACCAATCTTTTGTTTACATCACATGATCAGCCGTCATTGGCTGATAGCTGATCACGTGGTAAGGGGCCTGGACCGGCCCCTTACTCCGATCTGTGATCAGCCGAGTCTTATAGACTCGGTGATCACAGAGAGCGTGGTGCACTTCTCCGCAGGGACGCGCAAACAGCGCATGCTCGGGAGGACTTCTATTGACAGCCTCCCAGCAAAGTAGATCCACACTGTAGCCATCATTCGACTATAGCGCGTCTATAAATGGCGGCTAGGGGGCGAGCGCGTGCCTCCGGTTCCCCTCCAGGAGTGTGGCCGCGGATGAGGCGGACTCGATCGCTTACAATAGAAGAAAAGTGGGGAACTGCCAATGTAAACACGGCGGTTACCAGCTCAGACAGGAGACATAACACTGATCTACTGATCCCTGTCACTGATATCAGTTAGATCTGTTATGCCCCCCCCCCACACAGTTAGAACACGCCTAGGGAACACAGTTAACCCCTAGATCGCCCCCCCACAGGTTAACCCCTTCCCTGCCAGTGACATTTATACAGTAATCAGTGGCTATTTTTAGATCTGATCGCTGTATAAATGTCAAAAGTCCTAAAAAAAAGTGTAAAAAATGTCCGACATGTCCGCCGCAATACCACAGTCCGTTTAAAAATCGCAGATCGCCGCCATTACCAGTAAAAAAATAAATAAATTGTAAAAACTGTAAATTCTTATGGTTTGTAAACACGGCAACATTTGTGCAAACAAATCAATAAACGCTGATTGCGGTTTTTTTTTTTATACCATAAATATGTAGAAGAATATGTGTGTATATATATATATATATATATATATATATATATATATATATATATATATATATAAAAATCGGCCAAAACTGATGAATACGTTTGTCTTTTTTGTATATAGCGCAAAAAATAAAAACCGCAGAGGTAATCAAATACCACCAAAAGAAAGCTCTATTTGTGGATGTCAATTTTGTTTGGGTACAGCGTTGCACGACTGCCCAATTGTCAGTTAAAGCGACGCAGTGCCGACTCGCAAAAAATGCTCTGATCCTAATGTAGGAAATCCTTCCGGGGCTGAAGTGATTAAAATTACTTAGCTGATTTCCATATATACGGTCACTTTAGGTTTATGGGCCAAGCTGGCCCAAATGAACTATTTTCTACACGAACAGGTGGACACTGTATATAGCCTCAACTACATACGGTGTACAGCCTTGAGACAAGAGCTTCCCATCTTTTATCAATAGCAAGATAGGCTGAGCTGTGCTCAGCCATTCATAGGCAGCTTTGTATTCTATGAATGACTATTAGGCTTCCGCTGATTGCAGGATTTGGAGATCATGTCATCCCCACACCTCTCTGTGCCTGTTGATGTCATGAACTCTGCCTCCACCAATCAGAGGAAGTTTTGCATTCATTCATATAATACAAAACTGCCTATGACTGGCTGAGCGCCGATTAGCCTGACTCTGTTTTGTTCCGAGTGTAAGACAGGAAGGACTGGTCCCACACCCAATACACAGTGCTGTATATGGTATATAGTTGAGGCTGCATACAGTGTAAACAGCAGGCACACCTGTTAGTGTAGAAAATGGTCCCTTTGGACTAATCTAGCCCAAACGAACTAGTTAAAGTGACAGTAAAGCTGGAGATCAGCTTTAAATCTGAACTCCAGGCACAAAGTTTTTCATATCTTTTGATTTAATATTCTTTCGTTACCCATGCAGAGTGCCTTTATTCATTTTCTTTCCTCTGATAAGAATTTCAAATCGCTTGTAGGCCTCTTTTACATAGGTGTGCCAAGTCGATGCATCCAATGCAAAGGGCTGCTTGGGATGCACAGGTGTTCCATGCAGGCAACCTGTTGAAATCCATGACAGGCAGTCAGCTGCACGGATCTGCATGGATCTCCAACCGCATCCTCTAGTACACATCCATGTGGGACCGATACATGGATGAGAATGTTTTCTGTCTGCATTATGATCTGTGCTTCAGTCTAGCATGGAAGTACAGTCAGGGGTGGGCTTGGAGATACGGGGGTATGGTACCGTTTGCCCATGTGAATGAGGCAATAATCTTCCCCAGGAAGCACAGCTGGCCGCACAACCACCCCAGGACCGTGGTCGTGTCTCCATTCTCATGTGTGCTTTTTCTCCATGCAAAAATCTAGACTGTGATGATGCAGCATGATCACAGTTTGGTTTTTTTGCATGACACCGCAGCACCATCATAGTCTTAATAGGAAAAACAAAACCACATAGGGGTGGAAACCTGACCGATATGCTGGGCATGTCTCTGGTACAGCCAGAGGCTGAAGAGGTTAAAAAGGCTTATGGCTGCCGTAGATTAAAGTATAACTAACTTTTTTTTTTTAGTTGTAGATAGAGCGGAGAGGGATTAGAACACCTGTCAGGTTTTATTGCTGTCTGTATCCTCCATTAAGGAGATTTACCCTCTCTATTTGTCCTGTTTACTTTTATCATTAAAAGTAAAAGAAAATCACACATTTTGGATTGTCCCCAGAAAAGTAATAAATTTACAGGGGTTTTCTCTCACTTCATGTTTGACTATGGGACAGGAAGTGAAGGGAAATCTCTGCAATGGGAAACAGATGGCAAAAAAAAGAGCTGCTAGGGGTTATAACCCTCCCTTGCTCTATCCAAAATGGGAAAAAAAAAAAAAGATTTGCATTGGCAGGATCGCAAGTGTGAGGAAATCGGGAAACATTTGTTCCCTGGTCTGCTCTGTTGACTGAACACAGAAGTACAACGATTTTAGCATTTCTAGGTTAAGAGCTGTCAAATACTGGCTCAAAATCCAAGTAAACACCTGAACGAGCACAGTCCTATGCTCAGTCAGCTGAAATAAAGGGCAGGGGAGAACCTTGGGGTTCTAAAAAAAAAAGCCCTCTGATGTCTCCATAAAGAGTACCAGTCACGTACCCAATATTATAACATAGGGAGCTTGTTAGCCCCCTTGTGATGGCAATAAAGTAAAATGTTAAAAATAAAATAAAGCCCTTTGCAGCAACATGTACGCACATTTTGAACTCGATGCATGCTGCATGTTAGTAAACAATAGTTGTACAACGCATATTGGGTATCCTCACACATTTTGGAGTGAGAGGAATAATTCTAGGTCCCTTATTTACAGTTAACTCTAAACTGATGAGCTGTAATGGCATTGAAAGCATTTCCTTTTGATGATTTTGGGTACAGTTTTTCTCCATAATTTTTAGCTGCATACAGTTTTCTGGCCTGACACATTTAGTATCTATTTACTCGACACAACCTTTTCATTTATTTTGTGCAAAAAAATTTTTAGGCCTCATACACACCGGCGTAGTAGCAAAAAGTCGGAACCAACGTCAGGCAAAAAAATCTAAGTTTTCGTCTGCGTTTTGCATCGGCGTTAATGAGCATTAGTGTCAATAGGCGTTTTTTAAAAAAAAAACATTCCTCTGCTATTTTTTAACCTGAAAACACCGGCGCTAAAACTGCCGGTTAACATCGCTACAGCGTCAATGCGTGTTAGTGAGCATTTTGCCGGCTCAGCGTCAAAAAAGCCAAAACACTACAGCCTTAGAACGCACGGGTCCTGCGTTAGATTTACAGCTTAATAACGCCGTCTCCATCTACAGCTCAAAAATGTCTGCGCTTTTATGGGGCCATTGAATAACATGGAGAGCTGCAAAAAACGTCTGTGTGTGTGTGAGGCCTTAGGGTTCTTTCACACCTACGGACCGTTCAGGTCAGCCTGTCAGTTTTTCAGGCGGACCTGAATGGATGCTCCATGTACTCCTATGGAGCGACAGATGTCAGCAGTGACATGTCCGTTGACATCCGGTCCGCTAAATACAGACGGATGGAAACCCTTTTTTCCATCCATCTATCGGATCGGATGAACACAGACAGACGAACCGTGTTCATCCGATCCCCCATAGAGGAGAGCGGGGCTCTGACAGGTCTGTTTCTGCACGGAGTGCATAGACTGTCCTGTCATCCACCATCTCAGTGGGAATCAACGGATGGATCCCCGCTGAGCAGCAGAGCCAGTCAAAATGGGCTCCGCTCGTGTGAAAGGACCCTAAGTGTATTTTTTTCCTGAAAATATAGGTTTGATAAACAATTTTACAAATACATGTATGCAACATAAACATTTCAACTATCTTTTTATTTTACGGGCTTTCTGCTTTCAGAAAATATATAATGTTCTGGGGGTTTTAAAGTGGTTGTCAACCTGTGACTAAGAATAAGGCTTACCTGTAGGTGCACTGCATATCTCCCAAACCTGCACGGTTCAGGAGATATGAAGTGCTTTGCATGTGCCGACGTCATGTCGGCACATGCGCAGTGAAGAAATGGCCTCCGTGCCATTTCTCTACTGACCCTATGCCGTGACTGGCATGTGCTGGAGTGATGTCACACGACTCCGGCCAGTCACATCCGGAGTCGCGGCCCTGGCAGGAAGAGGGGCAGAAGATGGATGCGGCCAGGAGCGGGGACAACGCTGGACGACGCAGGCTTCGTTTCCAGGTAAGTGGCACATAATGGGCTACTATGCGATGCATAGTAGCCCATTATGCTTCTACTTTACAGGGTTATATTGAGGAAGTAAACCCAATCTGGGTTTACTTCCTCTTTAAGTACTTTCTAGCCAAATAGTCCCATTTTAATGTGTGTGAAATATGAAAAAAATGGCTTCAGTGGGGAATTGTTTAAAATAACTCCTAA
>BLSH010153690.1:173271-184808 GCA_018402905.1 Glandirana rugosa
CTGTGATTCTTCCGCTATATGTCATATACGTGAATCGTGACATAACTATATCTAATAAACGAGACCAAATAAATATAAAATTCCCTAATAAGTTAAACCGGAGAAATAACCAAACAACTTTGTTATAAAAATATCGCCTGACCCAACTAACCTGCAAATTGCAAAAACTCATGAGTGTTTTCGTGCCACCCACAAAGTTAAATATTTAACACTCTTTTGGTGTCGGAATATACGTATGGACGACTTCTTGGCAGTGTGGTCAAAGGGTCGGAAACTTACATATCTCTTCAAACGATTCTCCCTTCTGTATGCATAAAAATACCTTATTCTTTTTTTTCCCTCTTAGCAAACTTCTCTATACATTCAAAGGCTGGGAAACTGGTGTGACGGTTCTTCAGCAGGTATGCATATAAGGCTGTGGTTTTCTCACAATTTATAAATTGAAACACCCACCGTGCTTTTGTGAGTACTCAAAAACGTTAAACGTCCAATCAACCCAGTCCGCTATAAAAATATTGTTTCAACAAACCAATAAAGAGGCCAAATTGAATAATCCCTTAAAATATAAATAAACCAGAGCAAATAATCTATATCAATACAGTGCTAAGTGCATATACTGTATATCGCCTTCTTAGTGTCCCAAAAAAATATACATACTATATATAAATCAATATATGTGATTTTAGATAATATGTCAAACACTAATCCAGCCCTACAGGCCTTATGTGGCCTTCGTGGCCCTCGCACCAAGTTTTGCAGCCGGAATGCATACTGTGCATGGCGCACCCCTGAGCCCTGCGCTTTGTATGTAGCGCACCCCTGAGCCCTGCACTTTGTATGTAGCGCACCCCTGAGCCCTGCACTTTGTATGTAGCCCACCCCTGAGCCCTGCACTTTGTACGTAGCGCACCCCTGAGCCCCGCACTCTGTACGTAGTGCACCCCTGAACCCTGTACGTAATGCACCCCTGAACCCATACTGCTGATGTGGCCCACAATGAAATTGAGTTTGACACCCCTGATCTAAAATATATCACTTCACAATTAGTAGCAATAATACATTTGTACAAGTGATAGTGTCCTGAAAAAAGAAAAAACAAACAAATGTTTAAAAGCTTCTTTCTTCACTCTCTGTGGTGGTGATCAAACATCCACCCTTAGAACTCCAAACACCACATGTTGTCCTCCCACATGGATCTGCACTCGCCAAAAGGTATTGGCACGCTTTCACAAATAGGGCAATTGCACTTATGAGATCCCAGAAATATGAGAGTCGCCTTTTCAATCACTTAGCTGTCTTCTGATGTTTACATGTAATCTCTCCACCAGCAAGCATACAAAGGAAGAGGCCATACATAGTGTGATACTGTAGAATTAACCGCCTTTTATTAACACAAAACCATTATACTGTTAAATTGTACAACAAAGCATCCAAAATGTCCCCCATCAGACCACAGCAGTGAGTAGCAAGCACTCTGCCTGTGTCTCACACACAGCTGGCTGCACTATGAGAGAAGATGCTACCTGTTGCGCAGCTAAATGCTGCCGATCAACACACACAAAGCCTGGCTTTACCCTTAGGCCTTATACACACCGGCGTTTTTTTGACGCCACATTTTTTGGCGTTTTTTGCAGCACTCCATATTATTCAATGGTCTCCTAAAAATGTCTACGTTTTTGAGCTGTAGAGGGCGTCGGCGTTAGTGAGCTGTAAATAGAACGTGGGACCTGCGCGTTCCGAGGCTGTAGCACTTTGGCGTTTTTGACACTTAACCGGCAAAACGCTCACTAACGGCGTTAACCGGCGTTTTCAGGTTAAAAATATAGCAGAGGAATGTTTTTTTTAAAAAAACACCTATTGATGCAGACGCTCACTACCGCGCATTAACGATCACTAACGCCGATGAAAAACGCAGATTTCTCCTACGTTCGCTGACAGACGCAGCTCTTCATGACATTTGGGGTTTATGCTTGTCCCACTAGGAGTTAACTAGGCAGGGAAAAGAACAGCTGGCCCCTTCCATTCGGCCGTCCTCTCTTCCCACATAAACCCTCCACATAGCCTAGCTCAGCAGTTTCAATGCCTAGTTTGCAAGGAGTTGACCTGGCTTCCCTTTAGGGGAATTGCGGTCTTGATTATGACCGTCTTTTTTTTTTTTTTTATTTTTACTACTTCTATCAAGCAATTGATCTGCTATCAAGAAGCCGGCCGGGGCATAGAGAGTCGCACGGACCCTGCACTTTTCCCGGCCTAGCCGACCGATGCGAGCCAGTCCCGCGGTATGGGGACCCACCGCATCGTGCCCGTTCCGTGTGGGCGGCCTGGGGTGAACCCCATCTGAGCCCATTCTCTTTGGAATGGTGTGTGCTCCTGATGGCTCGGCTCTTCTGACGATCCTCACAGGTTACAGGCAGCAAACAGCAAGTATAGCTGGGCTCTCCTGTGGGTGCTGGTGGCGGCGGGTGCAGTCCTCCCGGGTTCCCTGGTGTGCTGTGGGGCGGTGGTGTGCGGCTCTGTGAGGGTGCCTCAAGTTTTGGTATTCACCTGTGTGTTACTAAGAGTGATTTAAGGGGAAGAACGATGGCAGACTATACTGCTGAACCTGCTGAGGAGGAATCAGCGGCGGCGCAATCTGCCCAAGGGGCTTTTTTGGACCAGCTGCGGGCGGTCTTTAGTGAATTTCTCCCCCGGGCGGATGTCACCCAACAGGCCCCCAAGAAGCGTCCTCCTCCCCTTGTTCTTCAGGGGAGGATTCTGATCCGGAAGTGGCCTCTGACCCCAGTGGACTGGGTCCCTCGGATGTAGAAGAGGATCAGGGGGCGACGGCTGCGCGTGAAAAAGCGATGGTTTCCACCATTATCGCTGGAATTCACACAGCGTTGCGATTGAGCCAGGATGGCAAATCGCAGACCTCTGCGTATGTGTGCGGGTTCTCCAGGCCCCCTAGGGCCCATAAAGGCTTACCCCTATGATCAATTTTTTGATAATTTTATTTATCGTGAATGGCAGCGTCCACAGCATTCTTTTTCGCTGTACAAACGGTTCGCTGCTCGCTGTCCCTTTTGAGGAATGGTTTTTGAAAAAAAAAGCTCGGTTGTGGCCGCCCTCCATCTGGGGGAATTTCTGGCGTCTCTGGACATCAGGGATGCGTACCTCCCATGTACCTATTTGCCCACGGCATCAGCGCTTCCTTCGCTTTGCAGTGGCCTCAGCCCCTCGAGTTTTCACAAAACTGGTAGCTCCGGTCTTGGCGTTGCTACGACAGAGGCATTGCGGTAGTAGCCTACCTAGACGACCTGCTCCTGCGAGCGGAGTCTGCCTCATCTCTGGAGGAGAATGTGAGAATCACAATGACCTCGCTGCAGGACTTCGGCTGGTTGCTCAACCTGCGGAAGTCGACGGTGTCTCCGTCCCGTCGCCTGGAGTATCTGGGCCTGATTCTGGACACAGAGCAGGCAAAAAAGTTCCTTCCTTCAGCCAAGTTGCTGTCACTGCAGTTGGCAGTGTGAACCCTCCTGTCGCACCGACGGTCTTCATTACGATTCTGTATGCGGGTGCTGGGGCTCATGGTCTCGACTTTCGAGGCGATACCGTATGCCCAGTCACACTCGTCTTCTTCAGCGAGCAATCCTGGCTCGGTGGGACAGGTCCCCTCGGTCCTTGGATCTTCTGATCCGTCTGAGCTCCCAGACCAGGGCGTCTCTGACCTGGTGGCTTCGGGACTCGGCGTTGATTCAGGGGAAGTCGTTCCTGCCCCTTCAGTGGGTGATAATCACCATGGATGCCAGTCTTTGAGGCTGGGGCGGGATCCTGGGACAGCTGTCTGCCCAGGGCCGTTGGTCGGCACAGGAGGCTCGCCTCCCCATCAATGTGCTGGAACTCTGGAGCAATCAGATTGTGCCTATCTCACTGGACAGTGAGGTTGCAGGGTCTTCCGATTCGGATTCAGTCGGACAATGCCACGGCAGTGGCATATGTGAACCATCAGGGCGGCACGAGGAGTCCAGCGGCGGAGGCAGCTCTGATACTGCGCTGGGCGGAACGTCACTTTTTGGCAATTTCCGCCATTTACATTCCAGGTGTGGAAAACTGGCAGGCGGACTTTTTCAGTCGCCAGACGCTGAACCAGGGAGAGTGGTCTCTCCATCCGGAGGTATTCACCCAGATTTGCCGCAGATGGGGGACGCGGGATCTCATGGCGTCTCGGTTCAACGACAAGGTGAAGACCTTTGTGTCCAGAACGAAGGGGATCCGTTGGCCACGGACGCTCTGGTGGCCCCCTGGGGCCCTTATCGACTTCTGTACGCATTCCCTCCGATTAAAACTTCGACCGCGATTGATATGCAGGATAGTGGCAGAGGGAATACCAATAATCCTGGTGGCTCCAGATTGGCCTCGGCGCACTTGGTACGCCGACGTGGTGCAAATGGTGGCACTGCGAGACGATCTACTGTCTCAGGGGCCCATCTTGCACCCTGCTTTACCCTCGCTGGCTTTGCCGGCCTGGCAATTGAGTCCCAGGTGCTAAGAGACAGGGGAGTTGCTGACTCCATGATCCCTACCTTGTTGAAGGCTTGCAAGTGTACTTCTCGCAAGATTTACCACCGCACCTGGAAGGCTTATATAGCTTGGTGCGAGGCGGAGGGTCATAACCCTCGCTCTTTTATGTGGTGTCCAGGGTCTTGACCTTTTTGCAGCAAGGCCTGGACAAAAAACTGGCTTTGAGTACTCTCGAGGGCCAGATATCGGCCCTGGCGATTCTATTCCAGAGACCTTTGGCTTCGCACTCGTTGATTCGTACCTTTGTACAAGGTGTGCGACATGTGGCGCCTCGGGTGAGGGCCCCGTGGGATCTGAATTTGGTGCTTTCTGTACTTCAGAAACCACCCTATGAAAATATCAGGGAGATTTCCTTATATCTGCTGTCGCAGAAGGTGGCTTTTTTGGTAGCCATCACTTCCGCCAGATGGGTGTCTGAGTTGGCAGCACTATCGTGCAAGTCTCCCTACCTGGTCCTGCACAAGGACAAGGCGGTCTTGCGACCCTCTCCTTCTTTCCTTCCGAAGGTGGTTTCTTCTTTCCATATTAACGAAGATATTGTTCTTCCTTCATTGTGCCCACGTCCATCACACCCAAAAGAATTTGCGTTGCATGCCTTGGACATAGTGAGGGCCTTACGAGTGTACTTAGCTGCTACAGCTTCTTTTCGGAAGTCTGATGCTCTATTTGTACTGGCAGAGGGTCCGCCAAAAGGTTTGGCGGCCTCGTTGGCTACTGTCTCCTGTTGGATTAGACAGACCGTGACCCATGCATATTCTGTACGGGGCAAGGTTCCCCCTTTTCCGGTCACGGCTCATTCTACCCGGGCTGTTAGCACTTCCTGGGCTTTCAGACACCAGGCCTCGGTGTCACAGGTGTGCAAGGCGGCCACTTGAGCCACGGTACACACTTTCACTAAGTTTTATAAGATTGATGTGTTAGCATCTTCGGATGCTGCATTTGGCCGCAAAGTTTTGCAGGCGGCAGTGTAGGCGCGTCTGGCGCCTCCTTAGAGGTTCTGTTGGGTACAGTTGTTGTTTACCCACCCCTCTTTTTGACACAGCTTTGGGACATCCCCACATATCATGAAGAGCTGCGCCTGTCAGTGAACGTAGGAGAAAAAGGGATTTTATTAAAGCTTACCGTAAAATCATTTTTTCCGAGTTCACTGACAGATGCAGCACCCACCCCTCTGTGCTCTGTTTTCGGTATGGCTTGTATACGAACTGCTGAGCAAGGCTATGTGGAGGGTTTATGTGGGAAGAGAGGACGGCCCCATGGGAGGGGCCAGCTGTTCTTTTCCCTGCCTAGTTAATTCCTAGTGGGACAAGCATAAACCCCACATGTCATGAAAAGCTGCGTCTGTCAGTGAACTCGGAGAAAAGGATTTTACGGTAAGTTTTAATAAAATCCCTTTTTTTTCCCTGACGTCGGGCCCGGCTTATTTTTTTCCATACGCCCGTGTGTATGAGGCCTTATGCATTTTGTCAGTATGATGACTTCCCAGTCTTTAAAGGTGCCACAGGTAAGAGGGTAGAGTCCCTCTTTAAGACAACCTTCTCTCTGGTAGGAGAAAGAAGTTACAGGGAGAAAGATCCTGCCATATGGCAGCTTCCTATGGTCACACACCTGCAGGCTTGATCCGGAGCTGCACTGCCTGGGTCCATAGATGCAGACAGCGCTGCTCGCCCCCCACATCACTGGCTTTGACAGCAGTGGGAGTGCCTTAGCAAAACCAGAAAGTGAGAGGAGAGAGCCGCTGCTGATGGGCACAGTGCTGGATCGAGTGAGGACTAAAAAATGTTTAGGCTTTAACTGCTTCCAGACCGCCTGCCATCATTATACAGCGGTACTTTGCCGTTGAATATCATTGTTATAGTAGCAGATACCATAACGCTGGTAACAATGGAGACGATTGGGTCCTCTTTCCTCAATGCCTGTGAGCCGAGTGAGCAGAAGATAGCGCCCACTCTGCTCCATAGCATTGAAGGGCGGAAGCGACATCAAACGTCACTTCCTTCCAATGCTCTTAAAGGAGAAACAATTTTTTTTTTTCAAATGACATTTTAGTTTTTTTTTGTTTTTTTTTTGTTTTTTGGGGTTTTTTTTTTCTTTTTTTATTGCATTTTAGTGTAAATATGAGATCTGAGGTCTTTTTCACCCCAGATCTCATATTTTGGATGTCTTGTCATGCTTTTTTCTATTACAAGTAATGTTTACATTCCAATAACAAATGTGAGATATCACTGCGATCGTTAGAGCGAGAGCAATAATTCTAGAACTAGACCTCCTCTGTAACTCAAAACTGGCAACCTGTAGAAATTTTTAAACGTCGCCGATGGAGATTTTTAAGTGCCAAAGTTTGTTGCCATTCCATGAGCGGGCGCAATTTTGAAGCATGACATGTTGGTATCAATTTACTCGGCGTAACATCACCTTTCACAATATAGAAAAAAATTGGGCTAACTTTACTGTTTTATTTTTTAATTTTAAAAAATGTATTTTTTCCCAAAAAATCGTGCTTGTAAGACCGCTGCGCAAATACGGTGTGACATATTGCGCCGACCGCCATTTTATTCTCTAGGGTGTAAAAAAATATATATATAATGTTTGGGGATTCTAAGTAATTTTATAGCATGGTTAAAGCAACTTTAAGGAAAAGGTGAAGGTGTTGCGTTAGAAAATCGTGTTGCCTTCAGAATCCAAAAATAATTCCTTTCATGTGCAAGCAGAAGCCCACATCCCAGCTCCGTAAGAACTGGACTCCACACAGTGGGGGGGCATCTTATTGACCTTTGTGGTTGTCTGTTCTCAGGAAGTCTCAGAGAACTGGGTCTACAGCGTGGTGTCCAGTGGCAACAAGCTGGCATTTTGGTGTCCCCCCCCCCCGCCCTCTGTGCTTCAGGGTTCGTTCCATACTTGCATGAAAACTGATGGGAAAACTGCACAGATTTCACTTGCAGAGACATTAGTTTTAATGTGCATTGCAGTGAGTTATGTGGCCTGTTAGCACCAATGTTGATGACATGTCAGTTTTTTACTGTGCAGAAAACTGCATGCACGTTGCAGATTCCTGCACAGAACAAATCTGCATGTAATACCAGTGTTGTGGTGTGAACAGGGCACATAGACAACAATTTTTTTTTTTGTTTTGTTTTTTTTTTTTGTGACTTGTCAGAACACCTGCAGAAAAACTGAAGTCTCTCCACCATGGTGTGAACAAGGCCTCATGGTATCTTCAGATCCACAAAAAAGAGTTTTTTTTTTTTTTTTATTTGTTGCCCTGGAAAGACTGCTTTCCCAAGGGGTCGCCAAAGTTTGCCAGCACATGACATGTTTTGCGGCTTCTACTCTAACTTGGTATGCTAGATGGAGGCGTCGCACACTGTCAGCTCGATGTGTAACGGTACAGCTGTTGAAGCCCAAAACCTTTTGTCTAGGCTAGAAAATTGATCTTCACTGACAGTATGTTGTGGGGAGTATTTTTTGCCTTGTCTCCAGCTTTGAGTACCTTCAAGGAACAGGTCAGATGCCTTACCATGCACTTTCAGAGACCTATCGTGTCTCATTCCCTGATTAGGGCCCTGATTAAAGCCTTTGTGCACAGTGTCTCACGTATTGTTCCGCCTGTGTGTCACCCTTTTGTCTTTGTGGGATCCTTTTAACCTCCCTGAGAGATTCCCTTGTCACTTCTTGGCGCAAGGTTGTCTTTTTGATGGCCATTACCTTGACTGTCTTAGATTTGGCTGTGCTTTCCTACAAGGAACTCTTCCTAGTTCTTCGCCAGGCTAAGGTGGGGTTGGGAACTTCAGTCCTCATTCCTACCTAAGTTGGTTTTATATTTTCACCTGGATCAGGACATTATGTTGCCATCTTTTTGTCCTAATCCTAAGCATCCTAGAGGTACTTCACTCTTGGATGTGCAAGTTGTTTGACAGCTTTGTTTCAGCAATATGATTTCCTGTTTGTTCTACCTGAGGGTTCTCGCAAGGGTCTGACTGATTCTCAATCCACTATTTCTAGGTCTATTTGCCAGCTTTTCTGCTTAAGGTCTATCCCACCAGGCATTCCAGTGCTTTCTGGCCTATTCAGCATCAAGCTTCTTTTGATAAAGTGTGTAAGGCTGCTGCCTGGTCTTCTCTTCACACATTTACCAAGTTCTACCAGGTAGATGTCGATGCCTCTACGAAAGGTCTTGTGGTAGTAGTGGTGTAGTTGGGTTCTCCCCCTGCTCTGTTTTTAAGGTTTGAACATGTTGGCCTAAAATCCTTTTCTTGGAGTACATTTCAGGACATAGAGGTTTCTTTTCTCTTGCATTTTCCTCATTGTGTGCTACAAAACTGAGGTTTAGCTGAGCTAAGAGATTCATACTTTTTTTTTTCTTTTTGGCAAGTGTCCTTTTATCTGAATGTGACAGCATAACCCAAGTAGTGATGAGTATAAACTCATCTGGGTCCTGTGATGTATTCCAAGAAAAAGATTTTACAAATAAACCAAAAAACTTATTTTTATTTTTCTTCACATTTTCTTTCTCTACATGATTGGATGATGAAAATTAGCAGAGCTTAAAGAGGAGCTCCAGTCTCCTTCCCAAAAAATAAAATACATATACTGTAGCTGCTGACTTTAAATATAAGAACACTTACCTGCCCCCTGGATCCAGCACTATCCTCACCCAACCTGATTCTTCAGTCGTCTTCGGGTCCAGGCGTCGGTATTTTGATAATGGGAAATTGGCAGTGAAGCCTTGCGGCTTCACAGCCGGCTTCCAACTGTGCATGCGCAAGACGAGCTGCACTTTTGAATGGTCCCGCAGTCTTCTGGGACCTGTGATGTGTCCTAGAGGGGGAGGCAAACTTCTGGTCGGAAGTGAGGGAGCGGCTACCTGTCAAAATCAATTGTGTGGTGGATTTAATAGTTTAATACGTTTTGTTGGTGGTTTCCTTAGTATCCTGTTAAGGATAGCTTAAACCATAGCCTGTCAGATCTCTGCTGTTCATAGCTGATGGAATGCTCCAAAGTTGGCTCTGGTGGCTTTGTTTCACTACATCTTTTAGCCAAAGCTGGAAGTAATTAAGCTGTTAGAGAGTATTACACATGACTTTTAGGGCATTGAGGTGTTCCACGGTGGTTGAGTCTCCATGATGGTGGAGAGCTTGTGATCAGTTTGGGTGACCTTGTTTCAGACTGCTTCAATTTCAACCTTTTAAGCTGGTTTTAATTCTGGCCACCAGATTTTGCAGGTTCACTCTTGTGGGGAGCGAGAGGATAAAGTGAGCGTAGGTTTGTCTTTTATAAATACAGTAAATCTATATACAATAATACCTAATACTTTACAACCCCCATGTGCAAATGCACAAAACCAGTGTGTGAAGTTATTACAATCATATACATGAACAAAAAAGCTACTTTTATAGCGCGTTCTGTGAATTCTTTCTTCACAATCAAAACTTGACCAGGTGTGTGCTGTGCTCCTTCACACCAAACCAATCAATCTGTCCTCTTGAGAAACTCGCTCGCTTTTTAGCCTGGATCACTACAAATGTACATATCAGTAAGGTCAGGCTTGCATGTGACTCCAGTAAACTGAGACATTTTGCGCATCCAGGCTTATGTCACTCCAATCAGGATTTTGGTACAGTAAAATAGAGCGAAAATTTCTTATAGTGTAAAATCCGTATAACTATTTAAAAAGTGGAAGCAAAAATGAAACACTCATAATGATGGCCCTCTAAACACTGCACACAAAATCACTCAAAGCAGTTCATAACACTCATGGCCGAATTTCTCCTTGTGCGGCTGTCCAGTGCCTTACGTGTTACATCTTACAAAATAATGCCCTCAGCTATCATGGAGAATCATTGATTTCCATTTTTCCTATCACCCAGTGTAAACCATTCTGATGCAGATTAACCTTTTTGATCACATCTGCACAGCTAAGACTAAATGCAGAGAACCCTTATGCTGGCCATACACTATGCGAAAAATCTGCCGAAATTCGGTCATTCGTTTTTCGGCCAGTTAACGGGCACAAATCGGTAATCGGTTGGGACATTTTTGAGCCAAAAAAACCAAGCTTGGAAATTTTCTAACGAACGATATATTGAAAGGATCAATGTGTTTCCCATCCAAACTGTTTGCATTAGGTATATGTGAAAAACAAACTAAAAACTGATTAATTTATGTCCATTGAACGATTTATCGGTCATTACATGATGGCACTATAGTTTGCTCTCACACCCAAATGTTAGTTTTTCGAAAATGGGTTAGAACGATTTTTCGTATAGTGTATGGCTAGCATTAGTTTCTATCATATTAACTGCTTAACCACTTGCCGACCGCCCGCCTCAGTGTGACGGTGGCAAGGTGTCTCGTTATCGCGAACCGCCGTCGCCTGACGGTGGCCTCCATAACTAGCATTGTGAGCGCGCGCGCCGCCAGAGGCATGCTCACTGTGTCCGTGGGGAGCCAGTGAGTGAGTAGGGTGGACTCGATCGCTGCCGGCTACCCGCGATGGCTCCCCCGCAGTGAAAGAATGGAGGTCCGTGTATGTAAACACGATTCCCCGTTTTGACAGAGGGGGAAGGGCTGTGATCACAGGCTTCCTGTATATGGAAGCCATGATCACTCCCCTCCCCTGCCAGCCCAGCACCAATACAGTTAGAACACATTGAGGGAACACGGTTAACCCTTAGAGCGCCCCCCTGCAGGTTAACTCCTTCACTGCCAATGGCATTGACACAGTAATCAGTGCATTTTTATAGCACCGATCGCTGTATAAATGCCAATGGTCCCAAAAAAGTGTCAAAATGGTCCGACATGTCCGCTGCAATATCGCAGTACCGCTAAAAATCGCAGATCGCCGCCATTAGTAGTAAAAAATACCCCAGAAATGAATTCTCATCATCCATAAACACTGCAACTTTTGCGCAAACTAATCAATAAACGCTGATTGCGATTTTTTTTTTTTTTTTTAACCAAAAATATGAGGAAGAATA
>BLSH010153690.1:190224-202146 GCA_018402905.1 Glandirana rugosa
GATTCGATCATGCGGGTCGCTTTGCGCAGGCAGTCATGCAGGGGGTACCGGAGGAGGGACAGGTCTAGTTCCAATACAAACTGCTGCTGTACTCACGATTGCGGGGTCCCGGGCCGGACCTTTGGCATGAACCACGTTGCTTGTGACTGGGATAGGATCCATGTACAGCGTCCCGCTGTCTAGCTCTGCGGCTCTAAGCCGCCTCCACAGGTCTCCGTATGCGGCGTGTCTCCTGTGTAGAAGCCGCTACTTCCTGGTGCCGGAGCACATGACTGAAGTCACGTGATGTGATGATGAATAGATGCTGTCAGTAGTATTGCCGGCCACACTAGGAGATCAAACGGCTCAGAGACAGCGGGATGAACGGATGTCACAGCAACCCCCCTGGGGGACGTACTGACGGACGCGTTTCGCTGGGCGTACTAGCTTAGCTTCTTCAAAGGCGTCATGTTTGGTTCCTCCCTAGCCTCCATTTAAGTACCTTCAACATAAGTGGCCACACCAGCTGGGTGTGTCAGTATTGGAGAGCATGGTGCACTTTGGAGACTTTAAGCCTAGGCTGCTAGCATGAATTCACAGTGATGTTTGTACTTTTTTTGAATCACAGGCTTGAAAACATATCACATATAATCATTGTAATACAAAGATAAATAACAAGGGAACGGACAAAGGATACATAAGGAACAGGATATAGCAACCAGGGTTGGATATATGGGCAATTGGGAAAGATGATATGGTAATAGATAACATCCAAATGTAACCAAATGTACATACTGGCAAAATCACGATATACACTCCAGCCCCTCCATTTTATAGAGAATCTCGTTTTATCTATGTATTAATACATTAGAGCAAGATATATACAAGGAGGGGGAGGGAAACACTGGTTATGTTTTTGTAAACAGATATGTCCACAGCCATATCCCATTACCACAGTAGATCACCATGTATGGTTGGTACGTGTTCTTCCACATATTGATATATTTACAACAGTCTCATATTATGGGGAGGCCACGGTGAGGTGTACCCAACAGTCGACCGAACGTGAACAGGGACCAGCCATACAAGTGGTACCAACCCAGGCTACCAATGGTTTAACTTTTTTTGGGGGGAGGGGTGAAAGAGACAAGACTGGGCCGGCAGGCCAGCAAGCATTGAGGCAGTTTGGGCCGGAGTATCTCCGGTCCTAGGTCAGATGACTGACCCCAGTTATATAATCACCTTGGCAAAAAAACCTGCAGGTTGAACTCCACATTGAGGCCTCCAGGGTGGAGGCTCCTCAAGTGGTAGATCCACCATTTTTCCTTTTGTAGGAGTATTTGGTCAAAATCACCTCGCCTTTGAGGGAGTTTGAGGACATGGAACCCCTTGACTTTCATGCCAGCTGGGCTCTTCCCGTGTTGGCTATGAAAGTGTTTAGCCAGGGTTTTCTGGGGTTCTTTTTCTTTCGTCTCACGTATGTGTTCGCTGATGCGAACACGTAGGGGTCGTTTTGTTTTTCCCACATATATCTTTGGGCAGGGACATGTTATCATGTAGATAACCCCGGACGTTGAACAGTTTATAAAATCACGGATTTCAAATTGCTTATTTCCGGAAGAATCAGCGAAACGGTCTGTTTTATCCACAAACGGGCATACCTGGCAATGCCCGCATGGATGCATGCCCTTAATACGTGGGTAGTCAGAAAGCCACATCTCGTCGATGCTTCTGACATATTCAGATTTTATCAAGATGTCCCCCAGGTTTTTTGATCTGCGGGCAACCATCTTCGGCTTAGGGCCCACAATGTGGGCTATTTTGGGGGTTGCCGTTAGGACATCCCAGTGTTTGGTCACGGCGGAGATGACTTCATCCCACTGTGACCCATATGTTGTAATAAGCCTAGTGTGGCTGCCCTCAGAGTTTTGTGTCCCTCTCAGGGATTTAGTCTGAAAGACCAGGCTGTGTCTATCCCGGGCAGTGGCTTTAGATTTAGCTCTTCTAATGGTTCGATGTGGGTAACCCCTCTCCCTGAATCTTTTATAGAGGTCCCTCTCTTCTTTATGTAAATCCCTGACTCCAGAACAGTTCCGTTTAATTCTAAGGAACTGCCCCGTAGGGATTCCTCTAATGAGCCATGGTGGATGATGGCTATCTGCCCGTAGTAGCGTATTAGCCGCTGTTTCCTTGCGAAAGGTGCTCGTCTGTATTTTCCCATTCACCAGATTGATCCAGAGGTCAAGGAAAGGGATTTTTTTGAGGTCATAGCTGTATGTTAGGTGTACATTGCGTTCATTGGTATTAAGGTCACCCATAAACTCATGTAGTTCCTCAACAGAGCCCTTCCATACCATAAATATATCGTCTATATATCGCAGCCAGGTGTGTACCCGGCTGCGGTATAGTGCTTTTGAATACACCTCCTCTTCTTCCCATAGGCCAAGATGGCGGCAAGCGTAGGCCGGAGCCCACGCTGCCCCCATCGAGGTGCCACGGGTTTGTTGATAATGGTGGGACATGAATTGAAAACAGTTATTCATCAACATGAATTCCAGGAGTTCTATGATGAATTCGTTTTGAGGGCCACATTGATGATGGAACTTCTCCAAATATACAGCCACTGCCCGGATACCAGTTTGGTGTGGGATCGACGTGTACAGCGATTCCACGTCGATCGCCACCAACCACGCTGGGTCCGAAATGTCAATTTCCTCTAACTTCTGCAGGACATGTCTCGTGTCCTGCACAAACGAGGCGAGTTTCGTTACCATAGTTTTGATGAGGGAATCCACGTACCTACCTATCCTCTCTAGGGGACCATGTATCGCAGATACAATAGGTCTCCCCGGGGGTTGTTTAAGGTTTTTATGCACCTTGGGTATTATGTAGAATGTAGGTACGTTATATTCCTCCACCTTTAGGTAAGTACCCTCTTTCTTGCTGAGGAGTCCCGCCTCACAGGCTCCTATCCCAGTCACAAGCAACGTGGTTCATGCCAAAGGTCCGGCCCGGGACCCCGCAATCGTGAGTACAGCAGCAGTTTGTATTGGAACTAGACCTGTCCCTCCTCCGGTCAATACTGCTCACTAAGGGGACTTTATGTGTCAATGCCAGCTACACTGACACGGACTATTACAACTATTGACATTCTTTATTTGACCTGTGTGAATACTGGCACATTATAATCCCCTCTGGATGAACGAAGATTGAGGAGAGGTATATCTAGCCCTATTCACGGGGTCCAGCAGTATTTACATAGGGCTCCTATGGCCTCTGAACACCATTTAGCAGACAGCCAATGACATTACTATATGTGCAATACATCATTGTGATTCACATGATGTTTACTTACATAGCTGCTGCAGCTTAATCCCCCACGTCCGGACTCTCCTTCTATGTGGTTTGTCCTTGTATTGTTTTCCCCCTGTGTGTGGCTGTTTTTTAGGCCTGGTCTGCCTAGAGGACACTAGCGGTTCCTCGGTAGCCCGTGTATTGTATATGCTATATTTGATATGTTTTCCCGAGCCGCTATAGTCTATTTTTATTCTGTACCCACAATTTAATAAATACTATTTTTTCACGAGCATTGCTTACGGCCCTTTTCCTCCCTGGAATACCGCTCAGTCTCTCCAATCTTGAGGAGACAACCTTTGTTCATTTTGTGTACTAATAAGATCAGCTGGTCAACTCCTTCCTGTGACTTAAAGTCTGACCAGGAAGTAAGTAAGGAAGAAATAATCGAGCAGTGTGTTTAAACAACTAAGAAGAGAGTGAGGTGAGCCTGTGTAGAATTAATGGAAACCTGTTTTATTTTTGCAAAACAAGTGCATTAATGCTATATTGGTGTATAGGGGAGCTGGAATTTAGGGAAAAAAAAGGTGAACTTAGCCTTTAAGTTGCAAATAAAGTAAGGGACAGTTATAACTTTTATGTCAGGATTTAACACTTTTTGAGCAAACTCCCAAGCATGATTTTTACCTATAGGTAAGCCTATAGCTACAGTAAATATCTCCTAAACGTGCACCGTTTAGGAGATATTTGCTTTAGATGCAGCCAGTGACGTCACATGCACTCTGAAGGAACAGCATATCCGGAACGTTGCTTCAGAGTCCTGAGCTGTAAACTGCGGCTCCCGCGTACACCGATGGAAGACCGGGTGAAGATGGAAGCGCCTTCAGCCATGACAACGTGGTGCTGGAAGGCTTTGTTTTCAGGTATTTTCACTTAATGTGCTAGTATGTGATGCATACTAGCACATTATGACATTGCCTTGGAGGTTTAATTAAAAAAAAAAAAAAACAACGGTTTACTACCGCTTTAATGTGGTTGTCCCTTTTCCATTCAGAAGAAATGCTCAGCAGACTGAAGCTGATAAATCGGAGTGTTCTAGACCAGTAATCCTCCACCTTTGTGAGACCAGGGCCTGGTAAATTCTTTCAAAAAGCTTCCATTCCCCAATAGAAAAAAAAGTGTTTATATTCTCCTGACTTTGCTAAGTGATCCTTTTACTGGTCCGTTTCCGCCAGCAACAGGATTGCAAATTTGGCATGATTAAGTTGGCAAAATCAGACACATACACAAAGGGGACAGAAGTGACACACATCCAGAGGTGTAGAACCTGGGAGTGTAGATGGGTAGCAATTGCACAGCATAACACACACAGGGACAAATAGGTCAGCCATGCCACACACTGGACAGTGACCGGGATACACAAATGCATTCCTGCCCAGGCATCCTCCGTCCTCCACACTGCATCACCTACCTGTAAGACGTGAGATGCTATTTGTGCCATCTCTGTAAATCTTCACACAGTTCCCAGCCAACTGTCCTGCTGCTGTTCAAACATTTGATGCTGTCAAGTCATGGTGCAATATAGGATGGAGTTTGGAACCTGACACCAAGTTGCCACCCAGCAGTTGAAAAATGTTGCTCTATAGATACTGTTGCCCAGAAGGTGTCTGTGCATTTTCATATTTTCCAGTAGAAAAGGTCTAAAACTTCTCTACCACAATTTATTGCAGTCTGTTATTTCTCCTTACTTCCTGTCCAGTTCACAGGCTTCATATTGAACAGAAAGAACAGAAATCTCTTGTATTGGCGACACAATCTCAGAGGGAGAGAGCTCCTCCATATGGACACAGCATTTAAAAAAAAAATAAACATTCCTGCTGTCCTTCTTTAAAGGGTAACTCCACTTTCGTGCGAAAAAATATCTTAAATGAAGGAAAAAATAATGTAACATATACAATTGCAACGCAAGCCATATTGTAATTTAATCAATCCACAGTGCTGTAATTTTCTGTAAAATTCAATACAATATGGCAACCTGGAGGTGTTCAGTACACAGTTATTCTTGCTTGTGTGGTCAGTGATTTTCCCAGAAGTCTGCACTAAGATATGTCATATTTTGGGCATAATCTGCAACAAACATTTCAGTTTTGGTGAGATGCTCCTTAAAGACTATTCACTTCTAAAGGAATGCAGACTCTGCAAGATGATCAGAAATGGAAAAAGTCACTCCCATTCAGAATCTAACAAAAAGCTCTTGGTCCAGATCAGAAACAGGGAAAAGAGACTGAAAGGTTGTTAAAATCCTTGCAATGTGCATTGATCACTCGGAGGTGATGTGTTTTTGTTTTTTTTTTCTCAACAAAAGTATAATAGAGAATTGCTTACTATTAATCTGTATAGAATAGGTGTTCCAATGTGCCCTCCTTTCAACAGTTATTTATATTTTTAACACTGCTTGCTTTGCAGATGGACATCCAATAATGGCAGCTGGAAGCCCCATTGGTCACATAGGCCTGTGGGATTTGGAGGAAAAGAAACTGATGAGCCAGATGAGGGATGTTCATTCCACTGCTATTGCTGGGCTAACATTTGTTCATGGAGAACCTCTGCTCATTACCAATGCTGCGGATAATGCATTACGGGTATGACAATATGTAGTCAAATTTAAAGGGTTAATACTGCGATAAAGTGCTAAATGCAAGAATAGAAGCTGCAACAATACCATGTGATAAAAACTCAGCAAACAAAATTAAATCTTAAATTGGCACGCTGCCACAAGTGATAAAATCTTAATAAGAAATAATAATCCAACAGAATAAATATGCATAACAAAAAAGTGATTAATCAAAAAGTGCACATATATGAGCAGTGCAATAAAGATTGTGTGCAAAGTCCAAATTTTGAAAGTTCATTGCACTGCTCATGTATGTGCAATTTTTGATGAATCACTTTTTTGTTATGCATATTTATTCTGTTGGATTATTATTTCTTATTGAGTAAGATTTTATCACTTGTGGCAGCGCGACAATTTAAGATTTAATGACAATATGTAGGCCTCATCTTGTGCTTGGTTCACTAACACTCAAAAAGAGATTTGAAGTTGTAATTCTTGACTACTTGGGTTATGCTGCCACCTTCAGGTGAAAAAGACAGGAATCCCAGGTATAACCCCCCCAGCTGCGCTAAGCCTCAGGTTTTTTTTCTAGTGTCTCCAAGTGCCTGGATATGCACTCCCTGTGTCCCTCTGAAGATCTCCCTCAGATTTGTCCCTGTATATGCGGGCCAGTTTTTTATGCCTCTGGTAGGGCAGAAGCGGGCCCTATTGGAATCAGTTGCTACGAGGCTGTACCTGGATTCCAAATACAAAAGTGGGAACTGCCTTGTAATGTCTACAAGTCAGTGCTGGACCTTGTGGACAGTGATCTCTAATGTACAAAGTAACTGGTTACCTCACTAACAGAGTGCTCTACAGGTCCAGGGAAGTGATCCTCCTAGAGGGGAGTCTAGTCCCTAAAGGTCTTGCGGGGTTCACCTGCCGTGATGGGTGAAGATTAGGCCTGGTTAGTACCTATTTTAGTGGAGCAGTGTGGCAGATCCCCCTGGCAGTGTTTTCTGTGTAGTGGATTGTTTCTGGGAAGTTTCCACTGAGATGACATACAGTAGTGGTGGTGCATCAATGGGGTTCTATCGTGGCAACAACATTGCACGGGCACCAACCCTCAGTCCCTGAAATGCAGTACACGTGTCTTGCAGCACCTGACCGACCTAGCATAGGGATACCAGATGGCACCACACAATCTCCTACTAGGCCTGTGCCTACAGTCCTGCACAGCTGCCTTTACCTATAGGGTTGACTGCCGCATAGGCCAACACTCCTTTAAGCTGGATGGCCTCTTCCTCCTGGGGTTTACAGGTCTGTTCAATCCTCCCCAAGCTACAGTCACGCATAGGCAGAGGTGACGGGACGAAGTGATGTATGCTGATTGAGCTCACCTGGAAGTGGCATTTTCACTGCCTAAGAGTTTTGTTGACTAGTACCCCGTAATGGAGGATTTCTACAAGTAATAGGGCTCTCCAGCTATTTCTTAAAGCTGTAGTTTAGTATAATGTTTTATAAGCCTTGACTTGTTCCCTCAGTCTGCTGATGCACCCAATGTATACATTTATGTATAAAAATATAAAGTTGGCTGATAAGACTGTGGTGTGCCAGCATTTTAAATTTCTTGGCAGACAAGCTTTGACCAACATTTGTCGTTGCATGGTCCGATCTTCTATCCTGCTTTTACTGGCTTTAGCAGCATGACTGTTGAAGCCATAATTCTGAGGAAAAGGGATGATTCTGATTCTGTAAATACTACCTTCCTCAAGGCTAGAAAGCCAACCTCCAGGAAGATGAACCCCATCATACACAGAAGGCTTAATTTATGAGGTGAGAAGCTAATACGTTTTGTCTCTGACAGTATGTCATGGAGCATATTTTGGCACTTTTCTCCAGTCTGGTGTGATAAACTCCTTTGCTCTTAAGTACCGTTAAGGGACAGATCTCGGCTTGAGCTGTGCTTTTATTTAAGAGACCTATCGTAGCTCATTCCTTGGTTAAAGGCTTTGGGCAGGGTGGCGCATGGATTTTTCTGCCTTTACAACCTCTTTTGTCTCAGTGGGACCTTCATTTGGTCTTGTCTGATTTGCAGTCTCCACCTTTTAAACCTCTCGGAGATTAATTCCCTTGTCACTCTTTGCATGTAAGGTTATCTTTTTTGGTAGCGATTACCTTGGCTCACAGGGTTTGGACTATGGCTGGCTTTCCTGCAAAGGAACCCTAACCTGGTTCTTCCCCAGAATAAGGTGGTATTAAGGCCATAGTCCACTTTTTTCTAATTAATGTGGTTAATTCGTTCCACCTGGATCAAGAACATTGTGTTAGGCTGGGTTCACACTATCCGACAAAAAAACGACCCGACTTTGATCCTACATTGCTGTGCGATTTACGGTCCTACATAGGGTCAAAGTCGGACCGTTTGTCTGTGAACAGGGATCCGATGTTGATCCCGACAATGCCAGGCACCTTGTGCTCTGGGGTTCTTAAAGGGGAACTCCACGTTAAATTTAAAAAAAATGGCATGGAGTCCCCCTCCAGAGGCATACCAGCCCCTTTGGTCTGTTGTGGGTTTTAAGGGAACCCCCACGACAAAAAAACAGCGTGGGGTCCCCCTCAAAATCCATACCAGACCCTTATCCGAGCACGCAGCCCGAAAGGCCAGAAAAGGGGGTGGGGACGAGCGAGCGCCCCCCCCCCCCCTCCTGGACCATACCAGGCCGCGTGCCCTCAACATGGGGAGTATGGGTGCTTTGGGGCAGGGGGGGCTCTGCGCCCCCCACCCCAAAGCACCTTGTCCCTATGTTGATGAGGACAAGGGCCTCTTCCCGACAACCCTGGCCATTGGTTGTCGGGGTCTGCAGGCGGGGACTTATCGGAAACTGGAAGCCAGATGACATCACCTGGAAGCCCTGCTCCGCCCCAGGAAGTGACATATGGGGGCAGTGCTTCCAGGTGATGTCATCTGGTGGCCACGCCCCATGCCAATATAAGGCACAGCACACATTGGAGAGGGCATTCGTGAAGGAGATCGCGTTGTGTCAACATGGGAAGAAGGAGAAGAACAGAGGGAAGGGGACAGCGGAGAAGACCGGCAAAAGAGCAGAAGACGCTGCAGAGAAGGAGAAGAAGGAAGACCCTCTCAGAAGATCAAAGACCCTGCAAAAGAGCCAAAGAAAGAAGAGCCAGAGAGGGGAGACGACCTCCGGAGCAGATTTAATAAAATATTTTAAAAAGCTGTGTGGTGTTTTTTTTGTACATATTTCTTTCCAGGTAAATGGGTAGGGGTACGATGTACCCCATACTCATTTACATAGGGTGGGGGGCCGGCATCTGGGGCCCCCCTTATTAAAGGGGGCTTCCAGATTCCGATAAGTCCCCACCCGCAGACCCCGACAACCAATGGCCAGGGTTGTCGGGAAGAGGCCCTTGTCCTCATCAACATTGGGACAAGGTGCTTTGGGGTGGGGGGGCGCAGAGCCCCCCTGCCCCAAAGCACCCATACTCCCCATGTTGAGGGCACGTGGCCTGGTATGGTCCAGGGGGGGGGGGGGGCGCTCGCTCGTCCCCACCCCCTTTCCTGGCCTTCCGGGCCGCCTGCTCGTATAAGGGTCCTGGTATGGATTTTGTGGGGGGGGAGGGCCCACACTGTTTTTTCGGCGTGGGGGTTCCCTTAAAACCCACACCAGACCAAAGGGGCTGGTATGCTCCTGGAGGGGGACCACATGCCAGTTTTTTTTTTTTTTTAAATATGGTGTGAAGTTCCCCTTCATGATCCCCAGAGCATAAGTTGCATGCCAAAGTCAGATCAGTGAAGACACTAATCCGACTTTGATCCGACTTCAATGCCTTTCAATGGGCTAGAGTAGGATCAAAGTCGTACAAAATTAGTACAGGAACCTTTTTCAAAGTCGGTCCGACTTTGAAAAACACAAGTCAGACCAGTTAAGACTGCTCTCATAGGGAATCATTGGTTTTGTGACGTAATGCGACTTGTGCCCTTCATGTCGGTCCGAGAATCGGTCTAGTGTGAACCCAGCCTTACTACTTCTTTTTTTTTTTTGTCCTAAGCATTTTAAGGAGTTGTTCATTAAAGCTATTCGAGTTTATTTGGCTACAGCTTTGTTTTGACGGTCTGATTCTCTTGTTTGTTCTGCCTGAGAGTTGTCCAAATGGTCAGGCTAGGTCTTGATCCATTTTTTCTAGGTGTATTTGTCATCTTGTTTCTTAGGCCTTAGGTTTTAAGGGGAAGGTTCTTCCTTTCTTGGTGAAGGCCCATTCTATTAGTGTTGGTGCTTTCTGGGCTATTCAGCATCAAGGCTTTTTTCACGTTTGTAATGCTGCTACCTGGACTTCTCTTCACATGTTTGCTAAGCTCTACCAGGTAGATGTTTGTTTCTATAGATGCCAGCTTTGGCCCAAAAGCTTTGCAGGCAGCTTTGTAATGGGGTTCCCTCCTGTTTTGTTTTAGGATTCTAGGTATGTTGGTCCTGTTGCTTTGACATCCCCCCTCCCACACACACACACCTAAATGTTCAGTGCTTTGGGATATCCCAAGTAGTCATGAATATGAACTCCTATGTGTCCTGTGATGTACGCCAAGAGAGGAATTTTACAGGTAAATAAAAAATCCTAATTAATTCCACCTACTTTAGTTGGTATAGCTGCTACTTATTAAACCACTGCAGTGTGCAGGTGTTCTGTACATTACTGGCTTCTCAAATCCTGCCAACAAATGCCTAAGGGGCAGCGTTTGGTCTTGGTATGTTATGCTTCTTACAAAAAGATTAAAAACTCTTAAACTATAGCTTATATCTCCTTTCTTTTGTCCCGGTGACCACGGTCACCAAGACCGTACGTTTTTTGAAGCTGTGAGAGCAATAGGTAAGAAGAAATCTTCCAATGGGGGCACATGTTATGATTGTCTAGGGTGGAAATTTCTCTCACTTTGGGGAGATTTCCTCTCACTCCCTGTTGCATCTGCGAGACATGGGATAAGGGGAAATCGCCACAGCAGGACACATTATTTTATTGTACATTTTTTTAAATTTTGTGTATACCAAATTCTCTGAACTAATTTGTCTTTTTCTAATCAGGTTTGGATCTTTGATGGCCCCGGAGGCCAAGGTCGTTTGCTTAGGTTTCGTATGGGTCATAGTGCTCCACCCACTTTCATTCGACATCATGGTCTAGATGGCAAGCAGATTCTTAGTGCGGGTAGATATAAACACTTTTTTCTTTAGAACATTGTTCTTGCATATAGAATATATATGCTATACTAGTATACAACAGAAAACTAGTTAAGCATTGAACATATTTTCTTGCTTTTCATTTTGCAGGCCGAGATGGGGCGTTGCACTCATTTTCCACAGTTCATGACAGATATAGTAAAAGCCTTGGTCATGGTAAGTTAACCAGGCTGCATTTTAGGTCACTTTTAACTGTCCTCATGGCAATAGGATATTTTGACCATTTTTTGTATACCTCAAAGTGATACTAAACACACTGTTTAATTTACTTTCTTCTGTTTCTGTATATGTATGATCCCACTGTAATTATTTTAATTTAAAAAAGTACCTTTTCTCCTAAACAATATACAGCTGTCACATGACCCAGATCTTTCCCAGCCTGTCTGTAGGGAAACACAAGCAGGAGGAGCTTCTAGTCCTCTGCTGCTTGCATGTTCAAAATACAAATATAAAAAAACAGCCTTTGGAATACTGTGTAAAATACTAGTGGTGCACCGAATGGAAATTGTGGTGCTGAAACCGAAAATGCACTTAGCTGAAAGCCGAAAACCAGAAACTACAGTTTTTAAAAAAATATTTATATTTTTATATACAATTGTCATATGCAGCCTATCTGTGCCTGGGCACCGATAGGTGGCACTGTTTGGCACCGATAGGCGGCACTGTTTGGCACGATAGGCGGCACTGTTTGGCACGATAGGCGGCACTGTTTGGCACGATAGGCGGCACTGTTTGGCACGATAGGCGGCACTGTTTGGCACGATAGGCGGCACTGTTTGGCACGATAGGCGGCACTGTTTGGCA
>BLSH010153690.1:203322-224638 GCA_018402905.1 Glandirana rugosa
ACTTTGACGACTAGACAGAAAGGGACGGGAATCGAAACTTGTTCAGTTCTAAATAGGAACATTTCCCAGTATGTACTTTATTTCCATAGAAGTAGCACAGACACCTTAATTCAATCAACATGGAATGTGTCAAGACAGATGAACAGGATGGGAGTTGTAAATGATGTGAAAGCAAATTGGCTGAAGGTGTGAATTGTCAAATTGCCAGGGCAGAGATTTTAACAGCCTTATATGTGGAAGACAGATGAAAGCTGTCTGCTAAGATCCTAGAAAGAGTGGTTGATTTTACAGAACAAGTTCAGCTAGCCCAAAAGCTAAGGGCAGGGAAAGACAGATCAGCAGTTTCACTAGCTTGCTACCATGAACCAGCAATAACAGAACAAGAAAGGATAACAGAGCACCACAAAGCAATAAAGGCTAATGGGTAAATAATATTTCTCTTACGTTCACTGACAGACGCAGCCCTTCATTGACAAGTGGGGTTTATGCACATCCTACCTAGAGTAGACTAGGCAAATAGAAAAAAATCAAGCTGACCCCTCCCAGGGGGCCGTCCTCACTCCAGCATATAACCCCCCTGCTCTGCATAGCATATCAGTTTTATTATGCCTAATGCAAGAAGTTAGACCTGGTTCCCTGCTGGGACCTGTGGTTCCCCAGATTTTTTCTTCAGGCTTTTCAAGCTATCTGATGAAGACTGCTATCAAGTAGCCTGGATGGGGCATAGAGGATATCTCGAATCCTGAAACTTCCCCAGCACAGCCGACCGATGCAAGCTACCCGGAGTCCGGCGCATCGTACCTGTACCGTGCGGGAGGCCAGTGGGTGACCCCCACTTGCGTCCAGGGACCAGGCTGTGTTCACGTCCAGGGGCGCTTGGCCTGCAGTGTCCCTTCCCACCAGATGGGAGGAAGGTCTGCAACCGGGTGGCTACCCGCTACGCCCGTCGGATTGGTGAGTGACCCCCTCTCTCCCCCCCAGGGGTGCGGAAGTGGAGGGGGGCTGGGCGTTTTGGAGGACTGGGCCGGCCGGTGGAGGGTTTCTAGGGCTACAGGACCCCCTAGTTTTGATCTGTGTCGCCTCCGCACCGTACCCCGTGCTCAAAAAGACCGCCATGCGGCGATCCGCCGCCATTTTGCGGCAGATCGCTGCCATTTTGCCGTAGCCGCGACCATAATTTGGCCTCTAGTGGTGGACCGGCGGCCATTTTGCCGTAGTCGCGGCCTGTGTAACAGGCTTTGGCCTCTTGTGACCGCTCGACGGCCATGTTTGATGTGCCTGTGGATGAAGACGTGCGGCTGACGCCGCTTCTTCCTCTTTCCCTCTGGGACAGCGTGAAAGGCACAGGACGGCGCAGGCTCCTGACTGGCGGTCAAAGCACTCCTACTGGGACGCAGCGCTTGAAGGGCAATCATACACAGCAAGTATAGCTGGGCTCTCCCTGGGGTGCTGGTAGCGGTGGGTGCAGTCCTCCTGGGTGTCTCCCGGTTGCTCTGTGGGGCAGTGGTGGGGCTGCATTGTGGGGGTGTCAGGGCCTTTTGGCCTGTCAGTGTTCCGGTGGCGCAATGACGGCTGAACCTCCGGGTTCTTCCCAGGAGGAGTCGGTGGACGCGCAGCCTGCACTGGGCCCTCTGGTTCCCCTGTATCAGCTAAGGTCCGTATTGGGGGAATTTTTTCCCCTGGGGGTGCCATGCTAAGGGGGTGCCTAAAAAGCGTCCACCCCCCTCCTTCCTCGGGGGAGGATTCTGAACCGGAAGGGGCCTCAGTGGTCACGGGGACCCCCATGGAGCTCTCAGATGGTGAACTGGAGCCCTCGGATGGCGAGGAAGACCAGGGGGCCTCGGTAGCGCGTGAGAGGGCGCTGGTGGTCTCCCTGATCGCCAATATGCGTGCGTCCTTGCGACTGGGCCAAGCCGGGTAGTCGCAGGAGACTGCCTACGTTTGTGGGTCTTTTAAGCCACCTCGGTCACCTAGGGCTTATCCCTATGATCAATTCTTTGACCAGCTGGTCTATAAGGAATGGAAGCGTCCGTAGAATTCCTTTTCATTGCCCAAACGTTTCGCTGTACGCTATCCCTTTGATAATAATTTTGTGAAGGAGTGGGCATCCCCTGCAATGGACCCTCCAGTGGCTCGCCTGAATAAGGCAACGGCCATCCCCTTGGAGGGGTCTCCCTCTTTTAAGGATCCGGCTGATAGGCGGAGGGAGGTGATATCCAAGGCACTGTTCTTGGTGACGGGGTCAGCCATGAGACCAGCTCTGGCATCAGCCATGGTGGCGCAATCCCTTACCGAGTGTGCGACTGAGTTGCACAATGAGTTGAGCTGCGGGTGCTCGCTTGAGGCGTCGCAGCGGGCGGACCATCTGATACAGGGTCTCCGGTATCTGTGCGACGCAGCTTTGGACCTGCTTCCCATGCTGTCTAAGATGTCTGTTTTTGCAGTCATTATCAGACGGGTGCTCTGGTTACACGGTTGGTCGGGTGACCATGCGTCTAAAAAGGGCCTCACGGATCTTTCAGGGCGGTCGGCTCTTTGGGGCACAGCTGGATGAGATCATTAAAAGATTTCACCGGGGGGAAGAGTACCTTTCTCCCGCAGCCCAGGCGGCGGGAGTTCCGCCGTAAGCAGGGTCCTGCTCCTTCGGTCAGAAGAGGTTTTTTCGTGCAGCGGGCAAGGGCTCAAGGCCCGGCAAGTCTGCTTCGGGGTCCGGTAAAGGGCCCTGGCAGCGCAAGAGCGAAAAGACGGAGGATAAGTCCGCCTCCGCATGATGGGTTGCCCCCACCTGATTCTCGGGTGGGGGGCCGACTTCTGAGGTTTGCAGCCAGGTGGATTGCCTGCATTTCCGACCGGTGGGTGCAGGAAGTGGTGTCCTCCCGGATACAGGATAGAGTTCAGCACTCTACCCCCAGACAGGTTCTTCCCATCGAACTTGAGACTCCCTCAGGGGCATCGAGAGGCTCTCCTAGGGGCTGTTCAGACGCTCTCCGAACAAGGGGTGATTGTGCCGGTACCTCCGCTGGAAAGGTTCCGCAGCTTCTATTCAAACCTCTTTGTGGTGCCCAAAAAGGGTGGGGTCAGGCCAGTCCTGGACCTAAAAGTGCTAAACCACTTCGTGAGGGCGCGAAAGTTCAGGATGGAATCTGTCTGATCGGTCGTGGCCGCCCTGCACCAAGGGGACTTCATGGCGTCGCTGGAGATCAGGGACGCGCATCTCCATGTTCCCATTTGTCCAGGGCACCAGCGCTTTCTGCGATTTGCGGTGGGGGATCTACAGGGTGGGCCATTTATATGGATACACCTTAATAAAATGGGAATGGTTGGAGATATTAACTTCCTGTTTGTGGCACATTAGTATATGTGAGGGGGGAAACTTTTCAAGATGGGTGGTGACCATGGTGGCCATTTTGAAGTCGGCCATTTTGAATCCAACTTTTGTTTTTTCAATAGGAAGAGGGTCATGTGACACATTTCACAAGAATTCATGTGGGAATTTCACAAGAAAAACAATGGTGTGCTTGGTTTTAACGTAACTTTATTCTTTCCTGAGTTATTTACAAGTTTCTGACCACTTATAAAATGTGTTCAATGTGCTGCCCATTGTGTTGGATTGTCAATGCAACCCTCTTCTCCCACTCTTCACACACTGATAGCAACACCGCAGGAGAAATGCTAGCACAGGCTTCCGGTATCCATAGTTTCAGGTGCTGCACATCTCGTATCTTCACAGCATAGACAATTGCCTTCAGATGACCCCAAAGATAAAAGTCTAAGGGGGTCAGATCGGGAGACCTTGGGGGCCATTCAACTGGCCCACGACGACCAATCCACTTTCCAGGAAACTGTTCATCTTGGAATGCTTGGACCTGACACCCATAATGTGGTGGTGCACCATCTTGCTGGAACTATGATGTCGGTGATAGGGAATTGCTGGCCATCAAGTCGGCTTTGGAGGAATGGCAGTACCTCCTGGAAGGAGCAGCTCACCCAGTATTGGTTTTTACTGACCATAAAAAAACCATATGCTGTGAAGATACGAGATGTGCAGCACCTGAAACTACGGATACAAAATGGCTGACTTCAAAATGGCTGCCATGGTCACCACCCATCTTGAAAAAATGGCCCACCCTGTACATTACCAATTTGTGGCACTTCCCTTCGGTCTGGCCTCGGGTGTTCACCAAGCTGGCGGCTCCGGTGCTGGCGCCATTGAAGCAGAGAGCCATTTCTCAGTCGCCAGACGCTGGATCAGGGGGAATGGTCCCTACGTCCAGAGGTGTTCCGCCAGATTTGCCACAAGTGGGGCACGCCAGACGTGGACCTAATGGCGTCCAGGTTCAATCACAAGGTGCAGACCTTCGTGTGCAGGACAAGGGACCCGTTGGCGGCCGCCACGGACTTGCTAGTAGCGCCTTGGGGTCGGTATCTGCTCCGGTGCGCCTTCCCTCCCATCAAGCTTCTACCGCAACTACTGCGCGAGATATAAGCGGAGGGGATCCCGACAATCCTGGTGGCTCCGGATTGGCCTCGGCGCCCTTGGTACGCCAATGTGGTGCGGATGGTGACAGATGTTACCTGGCGTCTGCCGCTGTGCTAAGACCTGCTGTCGCATGGACCCACCCTGCTTTACCCTCGCTGGCTTTGACGGTTTCGCTATTGAGTCCCAGGTGTTGAGGGATAGGGGTGACTCCGTGATCCCTACCATGCTTAAGGCGCGCAAGTGTACTTCGCGCAAGATTTATCATTGCATCTGGGAGGCCTATATTGCCTGGTGTGAGGCGGGGGGTTGTAACCCCCGCTCTTACTTTGTGTCCTGGGTGCTGGCTTTTTTGCAGCAGGGCCTGGATAACAAGTTGGCATTGAGTACTCTCAAGGGTCAGATTTCGGCTCTGGCGATTCTCTTTCAACGGCCTTTGGTGTCACATTCGTTGATACGTACATTTGTATAGGGTGTACGCCATGCGGCTCCTCAGATACGGTCGCCTTTGGCGCCGTGGGATTTGAATTTGGTACTTTCTGTACTGCAGAAACCGGCATATGAGAAAATCAGGGATATTCCCTTACAATTGCTGTCGCAAAAGGTGGCTTTCTTGACTTCAAAAAAGGTTCCTGTACGACTTCAAGGCGACTTCAATCTGACTTGTGCCCATAGAATTCAATGGAAGTCACCCCCAAGTCAGATCCCCCATCTATATTGAAGCAACTTACAGGAAAAAGAAAATAATTTACACAGTTGCTCCCCCCAAATTACCCAGGCAACCCCCTCCCTTCTCTGATTGGCCAAAGGAAAAGTAGCCTGGCATGGAGTGACGTTGTAAGTCGTGCTGAAGTCGCCTTGAGGTTGCATTGTAAGTCCCCTAGCAAAGTCAAGCCAAAGTCGGATCGCCCCTGTGTGAATGCAGCCTAAATGATGTAGCAGTCACTATTAGAAAGCATAAATTGTACACTATAAGGTGACCACACTTTTACAATAATGGAATGGTGTACCTAAAGCCATGTGATCATAGCTGATCACCTTTTTTTATTTTATTTTTTATCAACAGACAAAAGTCCTCTTGTAATATAAAAAAAATCAAAAAGTTCATGCATGTGATAATACTATTTGCATAAAAAAAAAAATCAGAAACAGGAAATTCATCAAAAATGTTATAGTGATATAAAGTGCAAAAAAAGTGTTTACTATATTGAAAGTTCATCCATATCAAACTGAATAAGTCAATTAATATGTAAAAAGTGCATATGTGCTCAATAAAGTTCAGTAAAATGTGCCGTATAAGTCTTTATTGATCACATATGCACTTTTTTCAAGTATTAACTTTTTTTATATTTTTAAAATTAACTTATTACGTAAAAGCACCGTCTCTTTCTATCTCCTCTTTACTATACGCATAGTTTGGACCTTCAGTCTGACTTTCAGGGGAATGGAAATATTGGAAATTGTCAACTTGTATTGTGAATTGATTGCAGCTGGAGAGAAGGGCTTTCATTCACACAAGCACAAGCTGACAACAGCACAAGCCAGGTACTACACTAGGCTGTTGTGGACAGGTGTAGGAGTCAATATGTGCTGTTGTCTGTGTTTTTGTGAGTGAGAGCGCTTTTCTCCTGCTGTGCGTTCATTCACATTCTCATCAACACATGCATACCATTTACACTCTCCTTTTCCCCGAATAGCAGAGTGCAAGTCTGTGTAATTTAAAGATGAAGACACTGCACCGTATAGCAATGTTCTGTCTGGCAGCCAGTTCTGTGTGCACTGCCTGACACACTCCTTCTTCTCCGGAGCTGTCAGTCATAAGTCCGTCTCCATTGGTCAGTGTTTGTTGGATGGATAGCAAGTGGATAGGCAAGTGAGTGTGGCTAGCTATCCTACAGTACAGCTTAGCAATCAATGTACTGATAGACACTGGAATGAGTGCTATGTGCACAGGTTCCCCTAGGGGAGGGGGGAGGGATTTAACAAGCTTTCTTTTCTAAATAGTTTTTTAAAGAAAAGTACTGTTTAAGGAAAGTGAGGGGAACAATATGAACCGAGAGGATGACTGGGTTGATGTGGATGACCTCTTTCATGTCTCTTCCATACTAGAATAATCGTCCTTGAACATGAGTAAGGGCCTTTGATACCATCTGTTTTCCATATACAATACAGTTTTGACATCTGTGCCTCAGCAATTTGACAACAATCTACATCTTCAGCCTTGTGACCCAAAGGGTTAAGCCTAGTGTACAAGGGCCGAACGTCGGCTCAATAGAAACCGGCTGACAATCAGGCTGTGTGTTTGGCAGCCCGTCCGACAGAAGTTGGCCAGCTTCTGTCAAAAGGGCATGACCGTAAAAAGTCTGCCAATCACTTCCTGATCAGTGCTCTCACGCAATGGCGGAACACCATAGCACAGCAGGGGAGATCGCTGTATTGACACTGTACCATTAGTACAGTGGGTTGAATGGAAAAAAACTGGTAGTATGTACTAGGCTTTAGGGTACAGTATATGCAGACTTCCTCCAGCCAGGAAGTAGCAGTTGGAAGTAAAACTCATGCAATGTTCTTTGGAAATTGACTTTACATAGCACTGCAAACATGATGATGTAACTTGCATGTGATAGCCTGTATTACGGTAACATGGTCTAGTTTAACAATTTACCCTTGAACCTGCCTTACATCCTTATAAACATACACCTTTTCTTTATATTACCAGGTTCTATAAATAAAGCTAAAGCTAAAAAGATGGGTTCGCGTGGAGCTGTTTTAAGACTCCCTCCTGTCATATCCTTTGCCTCTGGTATGTAATCTACCTAAATCGTTATTCTTGCCTTAAAACACTACCACATCCAAGAATATTGTATGGCTGTTTGATTAGTCGAAAGGGCTTTAGATTTGTATACAAACAAGGACAGAGGCTCTTCTAAGTGCAGACTGTAAAACATTTTAATAACCTCTTTAAAATCTAGAGCATGGCAACTCACAAAGGCATCTATTAAAAGTGCATGTAAGTGGTCCCAAGAGGGAACGTCAACAGCTCACCGTCCCCACCAGGAAGCATCGAGTACAGTCAGGAGATGTATCTGTGGTCTGTAGCCGGCAAGACGCTGGACTGGACGATCGGAGCTCACTGTGGAGTGTCGCCGCAGCGTGACGTCGTCATCTTTAATAGTCCAAGCAGAGCTAGGAGGCGGGTCACTCAGGGCGAGAAGAGTCCGCACTCTTCTCGCCCCGATTGACCCGCCTCCTAGCTCTGCTTGGACTATTAAAGATGGCCGACATTGAACTTCCTGGTGCCTGATGAAAGAGCGCGGTCACTTCTTGTTGTGTGAACCGCACCCTCAGAAACGCGTCGCACTTTTGATGACGTCACGCCGCCGCGACACTCCACAGTGAGCTCCGAGCGTCTTGCCGGCTACAGACCACAGATGCATCTCCTGACTGTACTCGATGCTTCCTGGTGGGGACGGTGAGCTGTTGACGTTCCCTCTTGGGACCACTTACATGCACTTTTAATAGATGCCTTTGTGAGTTGCCATGCTCTAGATTTTAAAGATGTTATTAAAATGTTTTACAGTCTGCACTTAGAAGCGCCTCTGTCCTTGTTTGTTTTTCACAGTGGCCAGCGGCTTCCCCACTAGAGTGCAGCTTCTACCTGTGGACTGGTGCTTCCCTCTCTGTTTCTCCCCTCCCCCTCCATTCCCTGTGCCTTATTACTGGTATTGTCAGTATTGGAGAGTTCCTTTCCACACTGTGCGCCTTTTTCCTTGTTAGATTTGTATACAAACTGTAACTTTTTTACAGAGCATATAGTCTGTATAAGACTTGATTATATGTAATCAATTTCTTGTATATTTGCATTAGTTGTTATGTTGTTGTAACTCATGATGAGAATTCCAGTATATACATTTAATGCTCAAATCACCATTGCTGCAGTCTCTTAAAAGTTCTGCAGCTTGTGTCCGAGTCTGTCAAGAGCCTGCTGTTCTGCTCTGGGCACTGGGCATTCGCTGTATTCCTTCTACATTGGGCTCCTCCAGTACACTGTGTTCCTACACAGGTTTCCCTGTGATATATAATGGATCATAGCTTTGCTAGAATTGTAGCATAATGATCATCCATGGTGCACTCCAGCAAGGATGTCAAGGTTGCTTTATTCTTAGTAAAGTCCTTTGCTGGATTCAGTCTCCTGGTGTCCACTGGAAAAGCGAAGAGAAAAGAGTCGAGAGGGAGAGCGTTTCATCAGTACAACTGGCCTTTTCATCCCCTTGAACATGAGGCTGAATTACAGTGCCTTGGAGGAGCCTCTGATGTAAGGAGGATACATCGCAAACAGCTGAGCCTTGGGAGTTGGGCATTTTGTGACGGACCGCAGACACTAATCTGGTCGTTTTTTGAGGAGGATGACCATGGTAGCATGGATTTGGGCAGTGGATCTCTTGAGTGTGTACAGCTTTAAATACTAAAAGTCTCACCATGAGTTATAATAGCACACCAACACGTGCAAATATACAACAAAAAATTGCTTGAATCAGAGAAATGTGGGAGTGAATTATACTGACTGACTGTGCTTTGCAAAAAAAAAAAACTTTGCTCACTTTTAGTCATGCCATATGTATCAGAATTTGCCTTTATTAGTTTTACTGTAATAGTAACTATTTTGTTTTTATAGATAGCTAAAGTAAAGAAGGGGTCTGATGTCACACATGGTTTTCACCCCCCCTTTGTATTTCTAATATATTTTTTCAACCACAGTCTACACTCAGACCACTCTTTTGTATGGTGGACATCCTGATAGAGGGAGGAATTTATTTTGAAAGCGTTTTCACTTTATATTCCATTTCTGTTGAAAAAATTTGCAACATTATCACTGTCGTAAAAGGCAACTTTTGCACTGGCTGTTATTCAGCGCCGTTGCTATTTTGTACCTGTTGTGACTTATGTTGCACATTACTAAGAGCTAAAGTGTTGGTCTTGGCTAACAAAATGTGTAGATTAGCATATATTAAATATGTAGGCTTATATTTTTGAATGATTGGGAATTTGTGACCATTTTTAACTTGTGGCTGGATTTCTCAAGTTCTAAGTACAAATGCATTTGTAAGTCATATTAAATAATACATGCTCTAATTAGACACAGTTCTGATTCATTTGTTAACAGACAATATATGATGGACTACTGTTCTGTGTTTTTAGAGACGGCACGACAGAATGACTGGGATGGTATAATTGCATGTCATCAGAATTCACTAAGGTGTACCACTTGGAATTATGTAAGGTCTACTATGGGAGCATACAAGCTAACACCTCCTGATCTAAAGAATACCAAACCACATGACATTTATGCAACAGTGAGTATGGGCATCTTTAGTCAGAGTTAAAGAACTCAAGAACCTTAGTCATGCAAAATGAATGCTTTGAAGTGGTGTGCTATGCACTCTATAATGTGTTGCCAGCAGTGTGGACAGCTTTGCTTCAAAAGCCCAACTCCGAGAAACCTGTAAATTATTAAAATCATTTATGGTGGTGCTGTGCCCGAACTGCAAGGGTTAAGAGTGCTTGTAAAGTTATACTTTAAAAAAATAAATAAATAAACATTTTATACTTCCTGTCTCTGTTAAGTGGTATTGCACATAGTGCCCCCTAACCTCCTCTTCTGGGGTCCCTCGCCAGTGCTCTTGGCTCCTCTTTCCTTCTGAGTGTCCCCATAACAAGCCATTTGCTATAAGGCCACTTTTGAGGGCTCAATCCTGAGCCAGGCTAAGTGCTTCTATAGACACCAACAGCGAGGCTCGGCTCTGTATCGCACCCTTCTATTTGATTGACAGCAGCGGGAGCCTCTGAATCCTGTGAAGTGATCAAGAGTAGAGTTTCTGCTCTCGGGCACATCGCTGGATCAAAATGGGGCCAGGTATGTATTTAAGATGGGGGAGGGGAGCTGATCATAGAAGGGTTTTTTTTTTTACCCTAATGCTTAAAATGCATTACGATAAAAAAAAAAAACCTTAAGCCTTTACAACCACTCGTTTAGGTCTAAGGGACACAGGAGATCTACTTACTCAACCTTTCAAGCTGAAAGACCAGTCCCCACAGTGTCTTCTCACCCATGCACCCTGGAGTCTGAAGCCCTGACCTCATCAAAAGCAATGCAGGGTCCTCAGCCCTGCATTGGACATGTGTACGCCTAGGTACAGACCACCACTGGAGGATCAAGTAAGTGAAAGCACTTCTGTTCCCTAGACAAAACAAGCAGTTAACTTTGCTGCACTGCAAGGGATAATTTTAAAGTTTCCTAGAGTTGTGTTTTACAGTGTAACTTTTCTTCTTGCTTGTTTTTTTTTTTCTAGCAAAAGAGTTTAATGAATCAGGTATTTAACTATTTCACTGCCATCAACATAGCCGGGGGGGTGATGGGTTAAATGGGTGTAAACCTGCAAGCCAACTTTTAGCTGTCAGATGGAAGCAGTGCGGCAGATGGATGGCCCACCTGTCTACTGGAAGAAAGTTGAGACATCAGGGGTCCAATAGATCCTTGATGTCTCGTTAAAGGGAACCTATCAAAACAAAATGCTACCTCATAGTGGACTTTTGGTCCCTCATCTGTTAAAAATAAAGTTAAAGCCAAACTAAACAGTATCTGAACACCACAAATTGAAAACGCTAATTAATTTATTTTTAATATTTAAAGCAAGCTCACTAATCCATCCATGTCTCCATGCTCTATTTTGTTGAGTAATCGCTTTGAAAAATACCCCACTAGCATTTGTAGTTGCAGCCATTTTGATTAAGGCCAGATGACTCGTGTAACATTTACTTCCTGTGATACAACTGCTCTTTAGGCTCCATGCACACAGGATGCTTTTTCAACCTCCCCTGAACGATTCTCTGGACAGCTGGAAACCGATGCTTAAAACGGCCGTTTAGCTGTGTTTTACGTCCTGCATTCGCGCCTACAAGCGCTTTTTTTTTTTTTTTTTTAATGACAAACCCCTCTAAATGAAACACTGCTAAACACAAGTTAGGCGTTTAGGCGCGTTTACAAGCTGTTACAGGCATTTGGCTTTTCAAATGCCTCTGAACTTCTGTCTGCATTTTTTTGCTTTCCAAAAAAAGCCTCTAAACTCAACTGCCTGGAAACGACCTTAAACTACCCTGTGTACATGGATTGATAAGATGACATTAGGTGAGTTCATGGGCAGCTGGAAGAAAAGGCCCAAATTCCTCTAAACATCCATTTACCAGCAGCAGTGTACATAAGGCCTAAGACAGACATGCAGGCAGGAGAGCATGCTTGGTTGAGAAAGCTGCTCCTCCCAGATGAAAGAAAAAAATGCCCATGCATGACATCATTTACTCAGAAAATGAAGTCCTGATAAGAGCACGTCTTCTAGAATGATAACGAGTTGGTCTGTCAAGAATGGGACTTCATAAATCCATGCTGGTTGTCGCTTATGATACCTTTTTGTCAGAGACAAATTTCTGTATAGAGTCCCTTACCATCCCCTCAAAAACCTTACACACTATTGATGGATACATATTTGCCTGTTCTTTTCAGCATTGAGGCGACCATTGATTTTAAACAAATCCCCCAACTCCTTGTGCAGAAATGCAGCACCAAGCCTGCAAGGAACCTTCACAATGCTTCACTGTTGCCTGCAGGCACTCATCCTTGTACCACTCTCCAGGTCTTCAGTAGAAGAAAACTGCCTTCTGTTATAGCTAAATATTGCACATTTAAACTTGTCAGCCCACAAAGCATCTGCTGCCATTTTTCTGCACACCGGTTTTTGTGTTTTCTTGCATAGACGAGTCATTTGGCTTTGCTTACACAACTGAGGTATTTTTTTTTTTTTTTTTTTTTTTTTTTTTTTAAACCTTCCATATAGACCACTTGTAACCACACTTCTCCAGTCTTTCTGCCAAATTTGTGGTGAAACTGCCACTGTACATATTGTAGTTGCAAACTGTATCAGCATAGAGTGTATTTTATTTGTTGCACTAAAATTCCTTGGCCGAACACTGCATTTTTGGTCCTTAAAGTTGCCTGTTTTATTTGTGCTCTTACAGAAGAGCATGGATAGGACATCTGGAAACACTGGTCTTCCTTGAGATTTCATCCTGTGCGAGACCTTGCGATTGCAGTAAGACACCTGTCTTGTTGCTGTTTTCAGTCTTGCCACTGTATATGAACTTGTTTGTTATTACGTTCCTAAACCATGGGCATTAATGGAGCTCACCCCTGCTCTGTGGTTTTAACAGCCTCCACTCCTCCTGGAGGAACTTCAACAAGAATTTGCTGGGTATCTGAGAATTTGTGTCCAGCCAGCCTGAGAAGACCTGTGTTCCAATACATCACAGAAGTGTTTAGTAGTGCTTTATGCAGGCCTCCTTTTATATCCTTTCCTGCACACCAAACATGTAAAACTGTGCTTTCTTGGAGGTGGCTTTGTGCACAGACACAGGCATGCTAGAACAGAAAAAGGCCTTTGACAAACTGTTGCCACAGGGTTTGAAGTCATTGTCAATGTCTTTGTACTGTATCCATATTGCAGCTTGATTAAGTAGGTATAAATATACAGTAGGTGTGTGGTTGGGAGGAGCTGGACTATCATTTAACTGTGCTGCTCCTGTAAAAATAAAAAGCTGTATTTAATGGTTAGATAGTATTTGTTTTCAGTAGATCCTATTTTTTAAAAAGCATCCGGTTTCTCAATCAGTGCTAGTGGTGTTCTATAAGGTGAGTTATATATAGGCAGAGATTGCTCTGAGAATGATGGGGCTAATATTCCTGTTTGCCTAGTTTATGCTGGTGGCTGTAGAAATTTTGACCTCAATTTGTCTGGCTTCACGTTGCTATACCAGCTCTAAACTTAAGCCTAGCACACACCACTAGAAACTGACCACTCCAGTCATAACCAATGTACTAACACTCCGATGTTAGTACAGCGATCTTCCCTGCTGTTCTTTTGTTTTCTGACAGGGGGACAGCCCCCCTGCCAGAACACTCCAGTCAGTGCTCTCAGCCATTGGCTGAGAGCGCTAATCGGGAACTGGTTTGGCTGCCTGTTTTCCAACCTGCTCATCCGACAGAAGCGGGCTGAATGGCCGGCTTCTATTGGACCGGCTACCATATACATGGGTCACATGTCGCCTAACATTTGGCCCGTGTGTACTAGACTTAAAGTCCTTGTAAACGATCATCTTGTAAAACAAACCATTCAGTTTAAAATAGAAATAAAAGGCAATAATTTGTGTATAGATATAAAAAAAACTTTAATGCCTTTTGTTCCCTTTTTTTCTATTAATGATTACATTCCCTCTGTTCTCAGCTGCATGAGCTGGGGGGAGGAGAAGCGACAGTACACTGAGCTTCCCAGTGAATGGCTGCAGCGGGGGCATGTCAGGACATGTCTGATCATTGGAGGAGAGCAGGCTAGAGTACTGACCATGGCGTACTCGCCTGCTTAGGGTGGTCAGTTTTTAATAGGAAACGCCAGGGATTTCACATAAAGGAAGCGATACAAAGAGAACAAGATAATCTCTAATACAAGTACATGGTACAGCAGACACATATCAGGAATATGAAGTGTTGGGGTAACAAATGCCAAAACAAGCCCAAAGACTAAAGCCAGTGACAACTGACGATAACCATCTAGTGGTTAGATGATGGCAGTGAGCCAATCCCTGGGAATTGATTTGTTACATTTACATCCTCAAATGATTTTAAAATAGTCTTTTGCAAAATTTTGTTAAAGTGTGCCCTGTCAGGTAGGGGTTAGCACTGTTGGTGTGCTTGTTTGGGCAAATGAATGGGTTACATGGCCCATTGCTGTAGATGCAAAATGTATACTGATAAATATAAGGGAAGTAATCTGCAGACTGCATATGGAGATCTAATTGGTCATGTACCAGGGTGTAGAGTAATTATTACATCTCTGTTCGTTTCTTTTTCAGGCTGTAGAGTTAACAAGTTGTGGCAATTTTGTGGTGATTGGTCTGTCAAATGGCAATGTAGATGTGTATAATATTCAGTCTGGAATTCACAGAGGCCACTATGGAAAAGACACAGGCAAGTATTTGATTGTTTTGTGCTTTACCTTAACCTTGACATTGAGAAGTCAAACAAGTATGGGCAGTTTTGTTAAAAAATGTAGAAGGTGGTAAATTTTATAATAAAAAAATATAAGCTGTGTATATTCTAGTTCAAGTCCAAGTCTTTAAAAATTCAATTCCATAGCCCTGCAGAAGGTAAAAATATGAAAAAAAATCAGTAATCATACATAAAAATGTTACTGTGCAAAAGTCTTACAGATCATTCATCAGCCAGGGGTGAACCTCCTGGGATCTGCTGCTACCTGCAGTATCCAGGTACTAACGAGCAGCCTACATTTCTGCTGGATTTTTATAATGGCCAACAAAGCTTTATTGCAAGTACTGTAGTGCAAACTCGCAAAGCTAGCCTGACACATCGCTCATCACCAGACTTTCACCTACCCCTTTGACATGTTTCTACCCAACAAGGTCTTAGCCATGACTGCAAATTATGCTGCTTGCAATAAAGCTTCTTGGGTATTAGGAAAAACAGAGAAAGTGTTGCCTGATGGTATCTAAAAATGGAGCTTTCAGTGCTAAACCCTATTTTCCCCCACAGATTCACCACTCTGCAATTCAACAGCTGTGGGGTAAATGATGCCTATTCTTGCAGTGTAACATTATCTTTCACATTATACAAAAATAATGAGCTAACTTTGCTGTTTAGTTTTTTTTTATTCATTAAAGTGTATTTTTTCCAAAAAATTGCGTTTGAAAGACCGCTGCGCAAATACCGAATGACATAAAATATTGCAACAACTACCATTTTATTCTCTAGGGTCTCTGCTATATATATATATATATATATATATATGTTTGGGGGTTCTAAGTAAGTTTCTAACAGAAAATACTCCTTTTTTTTTACTTGTAAGCAACAAAATTCAAAAAAGGTTTAGTCTTTCAGTGGTTAAACTGACCTCACATAGACTGAAGTTCATCCCTTTGATAAAATAACACAAAGATACTTTGTTTATAGTTAAAGAAAAACAAAACTCCAGGCAGCCTGCCAAGTTTAACAGCTGTCCGATTGAGCAGAGAACGGCTCTTCAGTGAATCGGAGATATCGAGGGGAGAGAAGGATCGACTGCGGCTCTCCAGGATGTGGTTTCTGGTCAACATGGCGCCCGGGGATAGTCGAGCCCTGATTTAACCTACTTCCCATGAACCGAGGGCATCAAAGATCCACTCCCTGGAGAGTGCATCACCTTTCGCCCTCAAACTTTTTTTTTTAAATTATTATTATTTTTCCAGAGGTCTTCAGTCCGGTCATACGACATTCCAGCTCCCTTTCCTCTGGCATTAGGGGGTCCTAAGTGCCACAAGACTGGTACCATGTAATGATGTAGTGGGGCCGTTATCTTGCTGCAGATAACAGCCCCACTACATCATTACATGGTACCAGTCTTGTGGCACTTAGGACCCCCCTAATGCCAGAGGAAAGGGAGCTGGAATGTCGTATGACCGGACTGAAGACCTCTGGAAAAATAATAATTTAAAAAAAAAAGTTTGAGGTCCAGCCTTGTAATCTGCTCAAGCCTTTAGCGGTCTGTTGCAGATAACTTCCTGCCTACTATATACTTTCCTTCCCAGACAGTGCATTGTAATTTCGGTAGCAGCCCTCCCCATTCATATAAAAGCTGAAAACAGGAAAAATTCAAGAACCGAGCGTGTATTTTTTTTGTCCCTGGAGGTACACAGGAATTCTGATACTGTTGGGTGTTACCGCCACCTACAGGAGGAATGGGTACTGGCAAACAAAATGTAGGCATGCCCAAGATTACCCCTTCTACTTATACAGAATTTATATATGCACAGTTGGTGCAGTGCTTAACAAAATGCTCTAGTCATGTCTTCATGTTTTGCTATTATCTTAGGAGGCTGGATGCCCTTTCTTCAGCTCTGCTGAGAAAAATCTACCCACTTTTATTAGCCGTTTGTAATTTCTTCCTGTTTTTCACTTTATTTCTTCAGCAATGAATATTCATTGTTGCATCGCTACATGAGCTAGTTTCTACTTAGCCAGCTATGTGTGCCAGCCTGTTCTCAGTTTGACTTTGGAGACTATACCCAGAATCCAGTGGACTAGACACACGGGGCCAACCAGAAATGTGCCTTTCAGGCACAGCACAAAGTGCTGTGACCATTTCTGGCTGAGATTCCCAACAGTCCAGTTGAGGCTCCACAGTCTCCTGCAGTCAGCTCAGAATTACTAGAGGTCTTTTGTAGCCTTGTTGACACAGTGTCTACTATACTGTATTTGGAGGATGACCCTGCTGTCTCCAACTTTGGGTGTTTCAGAGCTCCTACAGCTGTAAATGCCTTTTTATATGCCCACTATCAGTGTTATAAGTTAATTATTAAAATATAAATGAATAAATGCGTCAGAAAATAATTTCACATCAGAAATCCCCACTTTAACATCTGAAGCCCATTATCACTGGGGGCTGGGTAGCATCTTGTAGAGGGCTGAATGTGGCCTTCAGACTATAGTTTGGAGGCCCCTGCTCTGCGCAGACCAGAAGCATCCTGAAGAATCCTGGGAATTTGCTAGATGATGGTTTATACCCAACTTGAATCCACCAGGGACCCACCTTAACAGAAGAACTGCCACAAAAGGTGTGCTTACGTTCAAGGATTCTAATGACAGACAGTTGATTAAATATATTGCAGATCACCAATATTTAAATGTGGTTGCATTTATTTTAATTTTGTCTTTCTTCCCTTTTATTAACCTGGTGATTCAGCCAGTAACGCATTTCATGTGTTAGGCCCTGTTCACACTGACATTAGAAACAGGTGTTTAAGGCACATTTTTGTCACCGCTTAAACACCTAGCAAAGTAGCCTGCAATAGATAATATGGACAGCAGACAGAGCTAATCATACATGAAAGACGTGTTGCTTGTGTCCGCTGTGCGGAAAAAAATGAAGCTTCATGTCGAGTCTGAGAGGAGTTCAAATTGTCAACTCCTTCTATTTAAGTTTTTATAGTTTATTAAGTTTATAGTAACGCGCCTGTATCGCTTACTGTGCACATGACAAGCATTCATCAAATATCAGTGAGGTGGAATAGGTGAGGCAGAAAAAAAATCACTTGGAGAGTGTCTGGGATGCGCTTTTTAAAGGTGACTTAAAGACTCCAAAAACACACAATGCTATAAGCCTGTTGGTTTGTGTTATTGTCAGCATTAGTATTTTTGGCAAGTGTGAACTTGGTGTGTGTACACTCTATATGGAAGAGCAGCAAACATACCTTTTGAACAGCGTTAGATGTACTAGCAAATTTACATTCACTAACAAGTCGAAGCCAAATGTCCGCTAATTCTCTTCAAGCCATTGGATTCACTAACAAGTCGAAGCCAAATGTCCGCTAATTCTCTTCAAGCCATTGGAGTATCATTTTTTTTTTTTTTGTACCATTGTATACACCCCTGTTAAATGTGTTTCTCAACCCCTAACTGCCACTTTCCGAGGACAGCTTGTTCTGTTGAAAAATATCAGACTTGCTGGCAGGATCATCAGGTGAAAATAAAGAAAAGAAAACTAATATGGCCACCACATCTAAGACTTGGTAAGCTGCACTATAATGTTTGTTTTTTGGTTTAATACAGCTTTAAGTCTCAGATTCTTCTGAGAAGCTCAGCACTCTGTCCTGTATTGATTGTTTGGCAAACTGTGGATGAATTGGTTACATCCCTCAAATGGGATCTCTCTATTCCTGGGATGCCTAAAGCCTTACATTTTAGCTGTGATGGCTTGTTACAGGCATCTAAACTTCTGTCCTGCATGCGTCTGTTGTCTCTACAGATGCACACAGCACTTTGGTTAAGGGACAGAAATGCTGATGCCTCTTCTAAACAGCATTTGACTCGCCTAGCCTTAGAGGAGACGGAGTCTCTCCAATCTACCCTGGGTATTACTTTATAGAAATGATGAGAGGCCAGAACAAGTTCCTACCTCGACACTGGAGCTCCATGAAGAGGCCAGCTGAGCTCCATATTTCTCCTTCATGAACTTCTGCAGTAGGTGCCCTAGTAAACAGTCTACTTCTGCTAAAAAAAATTGTGTGAAGGCGGACCCTCATTTCTACAAGTGGGGAGTGGTTTGTGATTCCTTCCAGGTCCATGGATGGCTTTGCGCTTCAGGCACATAGGTTAACAGAGCTCCCCCATTGGGACCTAAAAGATTACTCTTACCCCTGGAACCCTTGCTTCAAACCCTTCAGCTTGGGTTCTAAAGCTGGTCCCCATTTGGGCCACTTCTCTCTGTCTGAGTTTCCTCTTCCTTGGAACATGCTAGTTCCCCTGTGGTACTTTGTATCCGTCTGTCATACAAGTGCACCTGAGCCAGGACTCTTGATACACCTTTCCAAGCATTCCCATTATGGGATACTCTGATGACCATTTGTTCAGTTCACCTAGTGGAGATCTCCCTAAAGAGTCTAGCACCTACCAAATTTGGTTGGATCTTGCCTTGTCAGGTTTCATATTTAGGAGCCATCTGTCACATGTAGGCTAGGGTACCCACCCTAGGCCTTTGCTACATAGTTCCACAGTATGTGATCTTATAGGACCCTCCCTTGCATTAGTGTCTGATGTTTGGGACCCTTCTTCCAGAGACTTCCATCCCTGTTCCCCAACCTATCTTAGCTATTGTCTGTGCCATTGTGGTTTTCATTCCCGGGCAGTCTAGCAGGTCTGCTTATATGAACCAGGTAGTTCCTGGTGTGTGTACACACCCACACTCTTAAGCATCTGGTAAGGACTCTGCTCCCTGTGTCTAGGAGGCTTTTCTACTAGGAGATTCATTCTCCCCAGAGTGTCCTCCTGGTTTTCCAGAACAGGTGGTTCCCCTTACTTGGTGAGATCCCACCATAGACCAGCCTCATGGTTTTGACAACTCTGGACACCATTGAGATACTATTGTCTTCATCAACAAAAAAAGGGGAGTTCTTCCACCCCATGGAATCATTACTCTCTGGCAATAATGGTTCTCTTCCTGGCCTTGAGCATTAGGTTGATTAATGCATCCTTCCCTTGGTCATTAACTGCTCCCCCTCCAGGATTGGGACTCATGAGATTTGAGTGTTGCACGTTCAGGCAGCCATTGGGCTACTACTAGCCTTTTAGCTCTGTGCATTGGGTCTAGGTTGTTGCTCTGTTGGACTGCCTTCGTATGTTCCAACAGTATTAAAATTTGTCTCAATGGATGGGAAAGATAATAAGAGTTTTGTACTCATTGTAAAATCCTTTTAGGAGTATCTTGAGGGACATGGACCCTGTCCCTCTGTGTTTATGCTCATACTTTAAGTACTGCTTTTGCTGCAAAGCTGAGGCATGCTTGGCATAGGAGGAGTTATTATGGGCTAGCTAGTGTCCAGTCCCAGAAGCTTTATTATCATAGTTGGAAATCTGGTATGAGCGCAGTCAATTTAATCCCAGAGATGAATCTGTACCCGGCCTTTTGTCCTTACCACAAACCAGTCTTGACCAGCACCTTAAATGGGCGCATTTTAGCCTTCTCTATCTTTTTCCAAAGGCCTCCAGCTTTGCATCCTTCAAGATATTTCTCGTATCAGATCCCCTTTTTCAGCACCCTTTACTCTGCTAGTGCCTTAACCTGGTAATTTCTGCCTTGCAATAATCTCCCTTTGAAATCTTTAGGAATATTCTCCTGGACTCTTTGCCAGTAAGGCAGCTTTTCTGGTGGCAATCACATCTGGTGCTAGATGTATCTCAGAACTGGAGGTTCTTCCCTGTTAAGAGCCCTTTCTCATACTTCACAATGACAAGGTGGTATGCTCTAGACCAGGGATTGTAGTTCCTGAACAACTGGAGGTCCATAGTTTGGAGACTCCTGCTTTAGACCATCATTCCTTCCAAAGGGGGTTTCAGCATTCTATAGGCCATTGTTCTATCATCCTTGTACCCTGAGAACAGTTGGACTATATAGGCCAAAACACGGAGTCTTATATAAAACCATACATTTTATCATACAAGGTTTTTAAAAACAGAGATTTCATAAACACAGGTATCATGGTTTTCAGATCAGCTGTATGTGTGTGTGTGTATATGTATGCGTGTGTATATATATATATATATATATATATATATTTCTCTTCCGTTCACTGACAGACACAGCCTTCTTATGACACATGGGGTTATGCTCATCCTACTAGGAGTAGACTAGGCAAAAACAAACAAAAGCGTAGGTTGGCCCCTCCCAGGGGGCCGTCCTCACCTCAGCATATAATCCCCCTGCTCTGCATAGCACATCAGTTTTTTCTTTTGCCTAGTGCAAGGAGTAGACCTGGTTCCCTTTGGGAGCTGCGGTCTCCTGAAGAATCATCTGATGAAGACTGCTATCAAGAAGCTGGCTGGTGGTATAGAGGATATCTCAAATCCAAATCTTTCCCCAGTCCGGCCGACACTATGCGACCGCCCTTCGGGGTGACCACCGCATAGAGCCCGTTCCGTGCGGGGGGCCAGTGGCTAAACCCCACTAGAGCCCAGTGACTAGGTACGCCTGTCCAAAGGGCCTGGCCAGCAGCATGCCTCCCCTAGGGGACGGTAAGTCTGCTCCGGTGGCTACCGCTGCGCCCGTCGAGGATTGGTGAGTGGACCCCTCTGCCGCCTTAGGGCGTGGAGAGTGGGCATCTGGGCAGCTTTTTGTGGTAAGCCGACCGGTGGGGGCTCAGTAGAGGGACATTTTTGGGGTAATACCCTTGTGAGGTTAAGCCTCCACC